>JBCEWB010481920.1:0-19437 GCA_039654565.1 Peronia peronii | reverse complement strand
AAAGAAAGCTTTAATAGTGAAATGAAATTGCAATGATCAGCTTAAAATCTAATCCTTGTCACGGTACTTAAGCACAGTTGAACGCATGGCTGAACCCGCCTGTCCAGGCAAGAGGGTGGGTATCAAATATCTGAGGGCAATGAAAGTGATTGTCAGCCACGGATCATCCACCCAAACTAAATATCCCAGTTTGGAGAGCAGGGAAACAGCTGTGCTCTGCAACAACTTTGTCTTATATATATGCCCTCCCCCCTCTGACACACACACACACTTTTGGCTTTGCTAACTGCGCAGAACGACTGTGCATTGGAAACTCACCAAATGTATTGTACATTTTAGCTTAGTTGTAGTTTATGGCAGTCAAAAATATTTTCAATATTGACCCTTTTTGTCAGATGCTTTTATACAGAGACCAGAAATTGCTGGCTTAAACTGCAACAGCTGCATTCAGAGTCTGAAAAAAGTCATTTTGACATATCATACAATGTATGTCATAGTCATCATATGCCAATAGCTGGTTTAAGGCATATAAAAACCATAACTGTATAGCTGGTTCCTATTGCTATTTCTGTGACATGAAGTATGTCAGTGCAACAAACCCAGTAGTGAAATATGCTGTGTGTGGTATGTTATATAGGCGTTAAGATGCGATCTTACAATTTACAGATATTGCTAATACATAGAATGGTTTCTGTCTACAGTTGACTGATGATCCCAACCAGCCCCTGGCCAGGATGATCTTCATGGAGTTGAATGACGCGTGGGCCAAGTTTGAGGAGGAAGGATGCAAACCGCTGTATTAACCCCTCGTCTCCCAAACCCATCTTGTACCTGTAACTTATGCATTCATTGTATGCAAAGTCCCCACAGCTGTGTCAGAAATTGTTCTAGTTAGACGAGTTGCCTACATACATAGACTTTAGTAATTTATTTAGACTCAAGCTAAGTCAGATCATTTTTCTCTCTGTGGAGTTGAATTGTTGTTGTACCTTTGTTTTCTGGCGTAGACTTGCATTTGTAGTGAGATTTCTCATCCATCGATTGTGGTATGTTTAGTGAGGACCATGATGAGAATTTTGTTGATGATGCCTCGGACATGTCATTGTTTATAAGATCATTTATGCTAGTTAGAAAATCACCAGCTTATTGTGTACATGTGTAAGAAGCAAAACAAGAAAAGATTACCAGGACAGGAGCTGATTGTACAGAGGGATGGCATTCAGTAATTGGATTTGTTTACTTATGTGAGATTTAAGTCTGCGTTTGCAATATTTGTTGTTTAAAATGTCCTCACAAATTTTGTAATTTGTACTCGGAAACTTTGTTGTGAATAGTTCATATGTATTCTTAACCCATAGCCGTTACGTTACGGCTGTCTACATTCATGTTAGCCCTGCCTACATTCATACCGATTTTGTTCTGTGAGAGTGATTGCTGTCAGAGTGTAATAAACCATTTCTGTCTTTCTCTTGCTGGCAGTTTTTATTGAGAGTTTTAACTTTTCCATGTGGATCTAATTTGCCTTTGTTGTACTATGTGTTCTTAGATGTTCTGTTCTCTTCATTATACAGTCAAACAGCCATTTTTATATTTGCTAGGTGTACATTTAATTTCCAGGTTGGTTCTTTCCTCATTTTGTGTTGTGATTTCCTTACAAGAGATTTTATGATTACATGCTTGTTTGATTCCTCTTATATGTCCTTTGGTTCATTTCCAGCTATTTTAATTCAGTCCTATAGTAAGTCAGGTTTCAATCCTGTATTTTGCTGTAGCTCTTCCGGGCTTGCCCTTGTCCATTCCTTTGCTTTTTTCTGTCTGTGTGTCACCGTAAGTGGGTAGAAATGTCTCCGTTACTTGTGATAATCATATATTGAATGTCTGGCACAAAGGGTTCGTTGCTTTCATCCAGCATCAACAGCTTATGCTGCATTTGTTTTTCTCAGTTTTGACACTTTGCTGTTTAGCGACACTTTACTGTTAGTTAATGAGAAATACCAGTAGATGTCATGCTGCTGAAGTTGATGGCTGACCCAGTGCCAACAACGAGTGGTTAGTTGTACCAAACTGTAACAGAAGTTTGGTAATTATTTGTCATGCACTTTACAGTTGAAGATATTGTGACTGTAGAAGTCTTTGGACAAAATGATAATTGGAACTGTAAGTGTGACTTTGTTGCTTGATTGATGGTAAAACTGTTCTGTTCAAAGATTTTGGCTGAAATTTGACTCTTTGACAAAGAGTGGATTCATGCTATTTTGTTATGTTAATGACATCTCTCGACAGTCTGAACCACTGTTTTCAACCCATAAGTAGTTGCAGCATGGAGAAAAAAGAAATTTCTGAATTCATGCTGTCACCCATGACTTTGAGCCAACCTCCACCATTATTTTCAATAATGCATCATAGCTGATTGCATGGTTTCAGGGGCCCAGTTAACTCTATCCTTGAAATGGGTGACCGAACCACAACTTTCCGCTATGTTCATAAGAAAAGAAGTAGGAAATAGTTACTGTTCATCATGACGATAGAAAAATAGCACTGGCGGCTGTCAGAAACAACACAAATTAGGATTTGGTGATTGTCTATATATCTCGCAGCCAGTTGAAATGAGATGTAAGTCGCTGGGCTAGAACTGAGAAATCGGGCTTTGAATGTCATGAGGGGAGGGGTCAGACATCGAATTTTTTTTATTGCAGAAATAGAAAGTGTATCCATTTCTAAACAAGACAGTATCGCCTTTACCCTTGATTTATAAATATTTCTTCATTAAAATCGGGATTTTGGGGTATGTAGATTTATGCGTTCGACCATTGGTTTAAACTCGATTTTCTTGGAATTTTGGTCACTGCTGAGGGATCCCACTTTGTCTCTTTAAAATGCAATATCTCTGGCTAGAATAAAGCTCGCTGAAATCGTTTTCACCATCTGAAAGGGTATGAAATAAGCTTTCACATGATACCAAAAAACTCATATGGTGAAAATTCGACATACGTCTCATTTTGACTGGCTGCGAGACATATATAGACGATTGACACAGCTGCAGAAATGCACATTGTCCATATATAGGCATATTGTTACCTCAGAATTCAGTTGTCCTATCTACACTATGAAACTGTTGCAATTAGGATAATTTCATTCTGGGGTGACAATATATAGTATTGGCATGGAAGGAGTTAAGCTAACTTGTCCATATAAAATTATTCATCTTTCCACCACCTTCAAACTGGATGCAGCTGCTCCTGGATCATGTCGAGTGGTTGGGTGAGTTGTGTGCAGCATGAATGGTCTGCTGGATGGATAACGTCCGTTGTGAAGATGGAATTTGTTAGCCTTAACATGTCTAAATAATGTGAGTGATGGGTGGATGGATGGGGAGTGAGCGAGATGTTCACAGTCAGTGAGAGACTGACAAGTGGCCAGTAATGAGCTGACTGGCCAGTGGTGTTTTTACTGTGATACTGTCCGGGGAGAGAATGGAAGAGGGATTTCCTGCCTTGAATGAAGCACAAAGAGAGAGAGAGTTGACAAATAAGAACAAACACATCAAATTATTTTGATCTCTAACCACAAGTGGGAGGTGATTCAGGCATGTTATTTTATAACTTATTGTAAGGTACGTGTAAGATTGAGACAGATGTGAAGTATTTCCTGTGAACATTTTTGTGTGGAGGACAATATTGATGCATGTGTGCTATACGACTGAATTTGTTAGTCGGTTGTGGTATATGCCTTTCTTGTGCGACCGAGTGGACTTTGGAGATGGCCCTCAGTTGAATGATGCATCAATAGATTCTATGTTAGATGATGCATTGATGGTTTGTGTGAGTAGAAGATGTTTTAGGAATATGTTTTGTTGATATAACTGACTGTGACTGCACCACTACTACCACCTGTTTGTGGCCAGAATTGTAACCTATGCCCGACAAAATACTGGCTCACATCACAATCCTACTTAGGAATGAATTTGTCATTCCCATCTCTCCAACTCAGTGGTAAAGATTTTAAGAAGTCATCATCAATTTTCTCCTACAGTACTGTAGAGTCATTCTCAGTTTTCCCTTAGAGTACTGTAAACATTGTCTTATTTACTTTGTAGTAGGGTAAAGTTATCATTTTCCCTGTAATACTGCAAAGCCATCGTCATTTCACTATGAAGTACCATAAAATCATTGTCATTTTTCCCCACAGTACAGTAAAGCCATCATCAGTTTTCCCTTGCAATACTGCAATGTCATCATTGAACCTGAAAGTTGCCATCATATCACTATAGTATGAAGTACCGTAAAGTCATTTTCAGTTTAAGCCATCATCAATTTTATCCTGTAATACAATAAAGTTATCATCGTTGCCACCCTACGGTACTGTACAATCATTGACATATTGGTTGGTCAGCTGTTTGCAAAATTCCACCAGACAGAAGGAAAACTGCCTTGAACAATGACAAATTGTATCATATGGTTGTAAAACGGACAGCCAGGTGTTCTGGTGTGGAGAACAAAGATGAAGAAGCAGAGACAGTTTCATTTTCCTAGAGCTCAGATATTCTCACATTTTTTCTTCTCTTACTGTGTCAGAATAGTTGTGGGACTGTAGAACAAGGAACCATATCACTCAAATTGATTCCGTAGGCAGATAGAAATTCTATGAAAACAAAAATTTTCTTCCTTTATGAGAATATGAAAATATTATAATCATTTTTAAACTTCAGAGCACCCCAAAGGGATTCCAGTTTTTGTTTAAGCCCATAGTTCAGGATCATTAAAAGGACAAAATAGACGTGAAATTGCGAGAATGCACCACAAACACAAATCTCTTTGTTAAGATCCATTCCCTCACTCGGGTCTAGTACCAAAGGTTACAAATGTACTTAATTTTATATTAACTGACGACTTGTTCGCAATATTTGTTGTTTTAAGCCATTTCCTGTTTTTTAATTGTATGCTGGTACATTCATTCCATTGTGCGTTGATTTGTGGACATTCCGCCAATCTGTTACTTACTTATTTACTGTGTTCTGCTGCTTTCATGGTTCAGTTAGATGATTGTGTAGAGGTGATAGAGACCCACTCACACAGACTGACAATCTCGGTTAACTCAGCTTTTTCAAAGAGATTGTTTTCATGGCTATCCCTTGCAAAGCCTTGTCTGTTTTTCCTTTTTTTTTCTGATGTTGAGTCCGTTCATTTCACTTTCTGCCACAGACAGTTTGATTTTATGATTCTGTCTCGATGTGCATTGCATTTGTTGTTGTAAGTGACTACATTAGAATCCATGGACATTAAACGAACGAAAACATTAACAGAGTAACTGTATTGGCCTGCAGGTGCAATGAGGAAGCATAGGGAAATAAAAGTGTCACCATATCATAGTGATGGTGAAACAATTTTATGTTGGCTCACACATACAAAGACACGACCTTGGCACCTTGTGTAACTAGCTAAATACAAACAAAGCTCTTGCGGCAGATAGAAGTGTATCAATAGGCCCAAATAGACTCCCAGGTCCAGCGGTACCAGCAAGCCCAAATAATCATTGGCATCTTTATGTTAATATTATCTACTCATGGTGAGAAGAGGATTTGCAAGTTCTTGAACGAAGAGATCTCAAAGTTGGAATAAAGAGAACCTTGAGACTTACTAATTGAGGGTAGCAGTGACTGACATGATCTCATAGTTCCAATACTTTGTCAGTGCTGAGGTAGGGTAGAAGAGAAGTGGGATTTAGATGCTAGATTTATATAAGACACTAGAAACTGATATATATGTACATATATATATACATGCCATCACTGCTGTTTGCATATGAAGCATTTGAGTACAGTATAGTTCTTAGCTACAAAGAAAAAACAACTGTTTCATGAGTTATTTTGTTATTGTGATACAGTGGTAAAAATCACCATGTAGTTATATGTTTGTGCGGTATGTGATATAGTAGAGAGAATACTTCAGTTGTTAGGGCCAGTTGCTATGAAATTGTCCTTTTGCTTACAGCTCCCAGTTCTTTTCTTCACTATCCACACATACTCAGAGCTCCGGCTATACATGAATGTCACTCTTTTTTTTTTTTTTTTTTGTTGTCTATTCACACCTAACTACCTCTGCTTCAAACATATACTTTTTCCTACTAGTCAAAATAGTTTGAAATTAACAGAGAACATAGAGAAAGGATGTATGTTTACATTTCCTAAAATAAGATAGTTTGGCCCATGTTGGGTCTGTACACGGATAGCAAATGGTAGGTATGATGTCTGTTGGAGCTGGAATCACATGAAGCAAAGGAGTTCAACACAGTATGATCAGACTGAATGTATTTAATTTGAGGATGCTCATGTGAAGTGATTCTTATTATATATGCTCTTTTCTTGTTACTTAAACATGTGAAGCCAAATGTGTCCACATGACTTTAGTTTTTCTAAGTGAGGTAGAGAGGATATCAAAACTAGATCAACTTCACATGCTCGAGTGTTGTTATTTAAATCTGTACAAAATCGGTGTAAGTGTTGGGATGAAGAAAGTCCCATGCGGATGTATTAACTGGTGTTACTTATCGGACCATGTCAGCCATCAGTGCATGAGAATGGCTGTGAGGATCATGTGTTTTAATAAGTTTTATTCACTTTCCATCTTGTGCAGTCACTGCGCAGCCTATTTTATTTTTTGTCTTAGAAGTTGAGCTCCATAGGATGAAGAGTTAGATACAGTATGTTCTAAAGAATTAGAATGTATGCTATGGATAGACAGAAACCACCATGCATTTAACAGTTGATCGTGCCAGAAGCTTATTGCTTTATATAGAAGAGGTTGAGAACTCATGTTTGTCCGCAATACTGCACAAAGTCAGGGAGATTAGAACATCACGTAGCTCAACATGTGCAACATGTATAATGTGTCATCACCAGACAAAAACTGTACTACTAATAGTCTGGCATGTTTGCTACCA
The DNA here is from genome assembly GCA_039654565.1 of Peronia peronii. Taxonomy (NCBI): domain Eukaryota; kingdom Metazoa; phylum Mollusca; class Gastropoda; order Systellommatophora; family Onchidiidae; genus Peronia; species Peronia peronii. The sequence continues at coordinate 12,498 of JBCEWB010481920.1, read as the reverse complement.
TCAAATGTACCATGAGGAATAAATTACATGCATCTGATCAAAGATTATGACTGAATCCATCAGTGGAACTCACAGAGATAAATTAATAAAATATGTTGTGCAAGAATCAGTCTCATTTGAACATATATATATGTATGGTGTTATATATATGTCATGGAGATTCTCAGATACAGTAAGAAGATTATAGAATCTATTGCACTAATACAGTTTACACAAAACATCAGAGACCAATCTAGACAGCCTGAATTCCAGAGGAAGCAGAAAGTCCATGTCACATTCCACCGACTACAGTATGTTCATTTGTTACAGAAATTTGAACCCTGAGCACAAAGCTAAAGTACTGTTTTTCCCCCTCCTGTGTTCATCTCTTGTTAGACTAGCCTGTAACCACATCACATACTTAACTTACTGTGTGAATACTGACAAATGATGTATTCAATCCTATTCCATTCGTGTTCTTTTTGACGTGGTTTGAGCATATTTATAACAGAAAATCAGTTTTTGCAAAGTTGGCACATAAAGTGATGCTGTTCTGAGCGTGATTATTCACAAATATAACAAGATTATATTTTAACCATTTGACTTTGACATCGTACAAATTCCCACCCCCACAAAGACAACCTCACAGAATTCAGAAGCCACAGTTTTCATGTCATTTGATATTTCTACGATAGAGCCAGTCATAGAGAGGAAGAAATTGCTATGTGCTTGCCATTAAGTTTGAAAGCTTAGAGCTGGGCTCTCGTCCACAGATGGATAACCATCAACAATTTGTGACTGCAGTTTGTAATCTTAAATTTATATTTTGCATTCCATGTTTAATTGGATGGAAATGACTCATTGCTAATTTTAGCCTGCTAAGCGTTTAATGTATTACATTATTGCCATATTTGTACCTGTAGGAGATTTATTTGTTGATTGATTTTTTTCAGCTTCACTAGAGTGGATTCCACACAAGATAAACACAAAACTCACTGAATTAATAAACATATCTTGTGATCCTTTCCTCGTATGGACTGGAAATGGTTGAGATGAAGTTTGCCTAATCAAGTTTGAACACATATCTCTTGCTTGTTTAAGTAGTTGATAAATGTGCTGGGGATCCCATCCTATGGTATTCCCAGGTTCATAATTCTCAAAAATTTGAATTCACCCTTCAAGTATGTCAGAATATGTGATGTCACACTTGTCATGAAATCTAGATAGTTTTGATGAAATGTACAATGTTTTATAAGTGATTTGTTTAAATGCAAAAAAAAGATGTGATGTTTCAGTTGATTTTATACCAAGATGTAAAACCATTTCAGAGTTGCTGTTTTCTCTCCTTCCAAGTCTAGAGCAGAATGTAGGTGTTCCCTTTCATTTCATATTGTCCTCCCATTACTGTAACTGTTAGAGTTGAACTCAATAATTAATGTTCCGAAATGTGCAATACATTTTTGGGGATACTTGTTATCGTTTGTAAATAAATAGCTAATGATTGCAGCTCTTCAAGTGTTCTCCCATTTTGTTGTTTGGAGTAAGTGTGATCTGACCATTATTTATTACGCAGCCTTTATTGCAGAACCTGGTGTGAATGTCCATTGTCACAAATGTTTGGGCTATTTGTTCTGGGAAAGATAATAGTGTGTGATGTTGATATGGGTATAATAAAAATAATATCTAAAAATGAACATTTTTGAAGAAGAAAATTAAGATAGGAAAAAAAATGGTTTATAAAATTTATAATAAAATAAATCTGGATATCCATGTTACAGGTCTTTTCCGTATTGATAGCATGATTTGAAAAAAAAAAAAAAAAAAAAAAAGTGTTATGAAGTCTTAGTTCCTAATGAACAGCTGCAAAACTGGCACAACAGTTTATTGAATCTTTTTGTCAAATGTGAAAAAGTTGGCTCAAATTTTCTTGGCGTAATTACATCCTTTGCTCTTTCATCCAATCTATATGAGCGAGTTCAGCATTCCCTGACATAACAGATGACAGTCACTTTACACAAAGATGTCCCACATATCTGAATTAATAAGTAGGAAATGTAATACTGAAACAAAGAAAGGAGTTTCACCTAATTAATGTCTGATCCTTGCAAATTGTGAGACTGAAGTCCAGAAATGGCTCAACTTCACTATGTTGAATGTTTTGTAACCTTTTCTCAAGCACAGATGAACAATTGCCTCATACTCAGGAATGGTGACTGATACTTTGAGTGATGGGTGAGTAAGACTGAGTGATAATGGACAGATTGTCTTTATCTTCAGACAGTAGGCAAAATACAAAAATAAGACAAATTATAATTTTCTTGAGATAAGAGTTCTTAATTATACATTTAATAAAAAGTGGAAACAAATTTGTTCATAGTTTTGTGATTTATTTGTTAAAAGAAAAACTGAATTCCAACATTGTGAAGAAAGGTGTATAAATTAACAGCTTCAATATGAGAAAGGCATTTAAATGAAAAGCTTCAACATGAACACAATCACAGGATGATTACTGAATGTCTTGTGCCTTGACTCTGTCGGCCAGTCCATTCACCACATACTGGAGTCGGGCAGGGTTGGTGTGGAACAAGGTGAACAGTTCCCTCTCCTTACTTTGTAACACATTGTTCTTCAGGGCCTGCAACCCACCACAAGATAACACATTACTCACAGCCACTTACAACAATTCCATAGACATACTATAACTAATCAATATGAACCGTGTGTAGATTTCTCACCAACTCAGGTTTTATTACTATGAAGTAAACCTTTATTCATATACTTGCATGTGATGACAACAATTTTGAACAAGCTTGGCTATAGTCAGAGATATTGCAAATTGAAGATACTGATGGTTATCCTCAACACCAACTAAAATCAGGAGAAATTTTGAAAACAATGAATAGTTGAGCACGTTAATCAATAGATTCATCTTTCCAGATTCTCATATACTTATAATCTATCCATAAATGCAATGTTTCCTTATTCAGAGATTAATTTTCTGTCAATTTCTGCATATAAAATCAATATCACACCATCTTCTTCACATTCCACCCTCTGATTTCTCTGTCCAAGTCTGATGATTTACAACTCATTCTGACACTGCAAGGCTTACAACAGACACAGAGCGTAACTTTTCAATCTGTGATTCTGACTATTGTGAAATGTGTAGTAAAATTACAAGGCCTTAGCAGTATTGGCTAATAAGAGAAAAAGGTAAGTCAGTTATAAGGTATTACCACCTTAATCAAAACACCACCATCAATACTCAATGTCACAATGTATTTGGCTGAAGGTATATGACTAGGAACAATATCAGGCACAAGAAATGTGTGATGTAGTAGTAGGCACTGCAGTGAGGACGTGCAGCTAGCACAGCAGGGGCCGCCAACCGCCTGTTCACTTTTGTGACTGAGCGTGAGGCAGCTGAAATCGGTGGTTATAAACAATCATAAAATTTGTTTCGTTACAGCCCAAGTCCTTCCACTTCCAGCACTTGTTTTTGATATATAGAGGACGCTGAACATCATGGTGCGCTCCGTTTGTTGCTCGGTTTCGTAGATCCGGAGATATTTACGTTTGAAAATGAGCGAAACCTTATCACAAAATTTTTCGAAAACTACCCGTCTCGTTTTTACCAAACTTTGCTTGTTTGTGGTTGGAGCATTCGTATGCTATATGAGCTAAAAATTATTTCATCTGGTACAACCCCATGCCTTCTGATGTTTCCCCAAAACTGGGAGTTGTCTCATATTTTGCTCCCCTATTATCGATAACGGGGGCATTCGCTGGTAATGCTCACAAAATCTTTAGAAAATTACCGTCTAATCGATTTTGGCACCATATCTAGCTCCACATAAAAATGTGTTTTCATGCTTTAATTACGACACCAACATAAACTTATGAGAACTAAAAGTGATATCCACAAACTGAGACTGCTAGTGTAGATCATCGAGTTAAGCAGATCAATATCTATAAATACGGTAGCCATAGTATTGAGAGAGGACGCGGAGCAGAGCAGATAAAGTTTAAAACTGTTTTTTAGTTTGAGATCTAAAGTGAATCTTCCTCATTAGATGGGGATATTACATTTGAAAGCAGGCTCAGTTTATTTTCAGTGGCTAATGGAGATCTAGAATGCGGCACTCTAATACGCAACTTGTTTCCCAGGAAATGGAGATATAGATTCTAAGTAAATTTATTGATAGAATTCGCACTGTTAAAACAGAAAGATTGGTCCACCACTTGTGAAAATTGGATGATTAGAACAGCAAATGTGAAACGAAATTGTATTCTTAGTGTTCGTCTGGGCAGAAGTACCACTCATTTTACCCTTTGAGAGGTACATAATGATAAATAAAGGATTTCCTGGGGGGTTTCAAACAATAGTCATATTGAGAGTATGATTTTGTACATCAAGATATGCAAAATGCTGTGAAATTTGTGTTGATATATTGATTATTAGCAAATTTACAGTTCAAAATGTGTTTCTGTCCAAAGACTGTCACAAAATGCAATGGTAAAAAATGGCTGTTTTCAAGGCAAAAATTAAATGTAAAAAACATTAATATCTCGGGAACTAATCAAGATATTGAAACAATTAAAAAAGCATAAACATCAGAAGCTCAAGCTTTATCTTTTGGGGTTATTTTCATTGTCATACTTAAACTTTGAAATTTTCACTGCAGTGCCTAATAGTAGTCTAGTGGTTGGGTTGTCTAAAAGTTTGGGGTTTGAATCCTGACTGGTCCCAACATTTTGCCCTTGGGAAAGACAATTTGCATACATTTCCTGACACAACCTTGGTTAAAAGGATAGAGACAGAAAATGATACTGTTTGATAAAGTTTAGAGCACCTAAGAGCTATCTCATAGGCCTTCCAAGAAGATGAAAATGTACCGAATGTCTCCATTGGGTCTGTTGCGGCAATAATGGATTATAAACGTTCAGAGCTGGTACACTTTGGAAACAGGCGTTAGATAAAATAAAAATTAATGCTCTCTTTTACTATTATTTATTAAGAATATAGTAACTGCTAAGAAATATAACAGCACAAATCAGTGAGTCAGTTGAGCAGTGTGTACGTACCATTTTCTTGTTATTGACATCAGCAATGACCTCTGTCAGGTCAGTCTCCAGACCGGCTATCTGTGTGGTCAGTGCAGCCATTGTGGACTGGACCTCTGCTGGGGACAGAGCTGGCTGACCAGTGGATGTGCTAGAGCCTGCATACAGGGCTGACTCACATTCCTTCACACAACCCTCTCTGTGGACAACACAAGAGCCCACAGCATGTCATCTCAGTCATATCAGAATCACAAATGCCAACTTTTTGAGGTTACGAGTTATGACACGGGCTATAATCACCGCTACACAAGTCACCTAATTTAACAGTCAGTATTTTGTTTCGTTAATTTAATGCTACATTTTCAGGCAAAAACTCACTTTTGCCCAAATAGTTTTGATTTTGCAATAAACATTCGTCCATTTTCATAAAACAGCTAAAACCGACATGGGCCATTGTGGAGCAACAATGATGATATGCCAACAAAGATACTTAATAATTTCATGCCCTGTAGTAAACATTACTTACACATATACTTCAGAACATATTTTTATAAATTTCACTTTCAGTTTTTCTATATAAATCTTCATGCAACAAACAATTATCTAATTTTTCCTGAGACAGAATATTTCTGTCCACTTAAGGAAGAAAAGATTTAAGTAAAAAAATATAACAAAAAATCATTTTATTCTACTATAATTTTTCCAGCAGCGTTACACGTCATCAGGAAGGCTGTGTATGATGGGAATTTAGAGGTAAAAACACTACTCACAGCTGGGACACTTTAGTCAGATACTTTTCATCCATGGATTGGTCCGAGGACACAGCAGATTTGTGCTTTTCACACAACTTTCTCGCCTGGTCCACAAGTTTCTGTTTCGGCAGGTACAGCATCTTCTCATCATCAGCAGCATCTCCTGGCACGCAAACAATATTTGTATTTACACATTTACTGTGGAATCACATAAAACTTATCACTGACGTGTTATTTGCCCAAGACCACGTTGGTATGTACAATCTGCTCTTTTCATTGGTAAAAATTGAAAACTAACTTTACTTTTCACTTTACTGTCTGTGTGATCTAGGCCTGATAACCAAGACCTTTCATGCTCACTCAGTTTCATGCACTTACATGTCATTATTAACATAAAAGCTTTTGCAACTTTTATTGAACATGTTAAGCGAAGACAAATGATTCTATAAAATATAAAAATTCTGTAAAAGTACAACACTGCATTGTATAAAATACAACAGATAGCTTTTTTTTAAAACTCAATTTATGACATACCTTTGTGTCTATGCTTATATAAATGGATGAGGGGAACACAATGTTTTTACATTCTCAAGCTCCCCTGTTCTATCAAGTTCACAGGCATTGCAGACATTTGTTGTTTTTTGTTTTAAAGGATAATAGCTCAATAGCAAAGTGATAATATAAATATAAAGTGATAACAGATAATAGCAAAGAGCAACCAAGGACAGGAGGAAATGGAAGAAGATTGTTGCAAAGTCTATGATGGTGTCCCACAACCTCAACAGGTTTTGAGATAGGAAGGAAGGAAGGAAGGAAGAAAGGAAGGAAGAAAGGAAGGAAGGAAGGCAGGCACGAAGGAAGAAAGGAAGGAAGGAAGGAAGGCAGGCAGGAAGGAAGAAAGGAAGGAAGGAAGGAAGGCAGGCAGGAAGGAAGGAAGGAAAGAACAGCTCAAAGCCTGGTATGATGAGCAACACATCTATTTGCAGGGCTGTTGTCTGTTTCACTTACCAAGCAGTTGATACAATCTGGCTGAGGAGGTGTCTCTTGTATCAACAACACTTCGCTCAAATCTTTTCACACCGAGATCAGGATCATCCAGGTCTTTCTGTACACAACAAAAATGACAGCATATCAATAAACACATGTTTCCCTCTGGGAAGTCAGAAGAGAAAGAAAATAATGAAAGAATCATTTCTGACATTGCAAACTGCTCTCGCCCTCTCCTTTTCTGCCTGCTACCTTTCAGAAATTTGTAACTGCAATCAAAACTTTCTTGATTTTTAACATTAATTTACTCTGCAAGAAGAAAAGTCTGCAATAATTAATTCATCCCTCCCTCTTACTCCCTCGATGTGCAGGATTCACTGGTAACAAATGATGAGGAGTCATGATATATCAATCACAGAAAAATTTACTATCAATAACAGAAAAATTTACAACTTATAAAAGAAAAATTTATTATCAGTAACAAAGATTTACTGCTTATAAAAGAAAAATTTATTATCAATAATAGATAAATTTAGTAACAGCATTTCTGAGTTTATACTATTCTGAAAATGATACAAAACTTCAAGGTCATTACATGTAGAAGAAGAAAAAGGCAGACAAAACTGTATCAACTGACAAACAAGTTACCATGCGCTGCTGCCAGTCCCGCAGACTTGTCTCCAACACTTGCCGGGCTGCTGACAGCAAGTGGTGTGTCTCTCGGTGACATTTTATTTCAAGGTCATAGAGCATGACCAGGAACTCGTTACGTGCTCTCTGGCTCACTAGATGCTGTATCACCTGGGGAAAGATTTCATGTGTAAGTCAACACTGGGTCAAACATCTGTGATAAATATTCCTCCAGATTTATTAATGCTGAATTCTCCTGCCCTCTGATTGTCCTAAAGTTTTTGTCAGATATTATAAATCTGAATTTCCCTTACCTACCATGTCAGTCCATGTGGTATCTTGATATTTTTCCTGTCCATTTATTTGTATGTTCAGTGACCAGGGCTCTCAGGCTGGTCATATAAAAGGGCTGAAACATTTTATCTTCTGTTTTTGTAAGCGATACCCTTGCCATAAGATACAAGAATTGAAATGTCTTTCTTGCAAAAGTTAAACAAAATCTATGACTTGCAAGAGAATGAGCCATTCTGACCATAAATTAAATTGTCAACTATAAAGCAAACATTGCATAGAGGGGAAAAAAGAAATCACTATTGGTCTTGTTACTTGAAATACAAGTAATGGAAAATTCTGAAATTTTCATGTCATCAAATTATTTTGTTCTCATTGTGAAATTCATTTATTTTGTTTCACATGTCTAGATTGTTTGTTTGTTTGTGTTGGGGTTTAACAGCACATAAACACGATAACAGCTATATTGTGCCAAACACGGTAACACGGTGGGTACATTTACACAGTAAAATTCTGATCAAGGTGATCATAGCTGGCTGAAAAAAATGGCTCACTGGCGACAATCAAACAGTCTACTTTGCTACTGAAGTAGAAAGTTTAATGTCCTTATATTGCCTATTCACTTGGTCAAGTTTCAAGTTTTCTCTTCACACACATCAACTTCATTTTTCAGAGAAATACATTGTGGGCATTACTTATAACTTCATGGCTCACCTTATCCTGATTTTTGGTGAAATAATCTTGACGCTTCAGTTTCAAATCGTAATCTCCTGTCAGAATTTCGGTGCCCTGCAGACTCCCCAGCTCACGGATCAGCTCGGGCAGTGAGGACTGAAGTGGAGCAGCCTCCGCCTTGGCTGCTTCAATTTTCTGCTCCACCGTATGATGGAGGCGGCTGAAAGCCAGGGGGAAAATATACGAACTTTTATTCCTGTTCACTAAAAAAAGCAACAGGGAATAGAATCTGATCTTTCTTTGTATGTATGTTCATGGATGTCATTTTTTTTTCATTAAAAACTGGGAACATATTTGACACTCTGAGCTTTCATATGAAACAGAAGCATTTATGCACAAAAGTAAGTTGGAAAGTTACAGACCAGCAACAAATTTGTAACAGACAAAAGGTCTGTTTTCTTCTTAAACAAACTACTTTGACATTCCTGTCTGTTGAAAATAGGCTGAAGAACCTTTGAATAAAAACTACTAAATTACAATGCTGTATTATAATTCTGTCATTTCCTAAGTTGTATGAATAAAATTACTGAAATTTTTACATAGGCTGTCTACCACGAATATTCAACCTTTAATGTTTTATTTACTGAAGCTCAGCCTATGTGGTAAGCAACACACAGAGCTCTGTAAAGTTACAATTTGCCACAAATCTCTACAGGAAAGTCTTGTCTGCCAGTGCAAGAAATACAACTGATAAATTTTAAAAAAAACAAAACAAAACAACAACAAAAAAAAATAAAAGACGATGATGACGATGCTTAGATGAAAGGAAGAAATACAAGTATCAGAGACTGGCACATTAACCGGATGTATTCGTCGTTCAGACAGGATGAAAGTAATAAGTCAAGGAGTTAGTTTTGGCAAGAACACACACTATAAAACAGATCAGGTAATTCATTTTTTCACTTTTTCCTCTAAATGATATAATAAAGTTACTAAGTAACATATATATCTTTAGATGATGCTATTACATATCGGCCCTGTAAGTCTCTAAATGCGTAGGTCCGCAGAGGCGGATTTTACAGGAGAGACAAAAAACTTAATAAATCGAAGTGAAATCATGAATCTCGCATTTAGATCATGTAACAAAAAGTGTAACATTCATTGGCTCCATGGATTTGATATTTATAGAGGAGGTGGGGGAAACCTATTCTAGTTCAATAAAGCCATTAACGTCATGACCCAATTTTCCGGACTTACGCGTTTAGAGTCTTACAGGGACGATATGTTTTAGATAAAACCACAGTGACTATGTTTTGACAGGCTATACCTGATTTCTGTGGGTGAGGTTGGGAACTGGCCTGCTTTAAGTGTATGGAGAATGGACCCAGCCTCTTTCACAGCACTGAGAGCTCTCTTGGCATTGACTAGAGCATTGATACGATTGCACTCACTCTTAGGGAATCTGAAAGTCAAATAAATCATGTTGGTGTCAAGGACAGAGTCCCCACATTTCATTCTGAATTGCAATTAAAAAGCAGCAACTAGCCAAATCAAAAGTACTGTTTCATTAGATTTTCAGTGGGCTTTTCAAATTTGTTGAAATTACATGTTTCAATACAACTTAACCCTTTGAACCCTACAGTCCGGTACATCGGGCAGATTTTCCGGTGTCAAATACCCCACAGCCCGGTAGACCAGGCTGACACACTTACTCCAGTCCTATGCGTCCATTACAGTTGAAAATAGATCTAATGAGTCACTTTGGGGCAAGGACATTTAGGACTATAGTGATTACAAATATCTGCGCCCATGATCGCGTTTGAGGCTTGTGCTTACAAAAGATACTGAACATGAAATGAGAAATCTGCATTCTCAGCCCAGAAGGCCAGGGACAGGGGGTTTTCAGGCACTGGTGACCAGGGTTCAAAGGGTTAACACTATCTATTGCAAGTCATCATCTACAATGAATGGATTCATAATTCACTGTTTTTTAGTTTTGTTTTGTTGTATTTCTTTTTAAAAATCCAGATACAGATATCCTATTCAATATTAAGATCTCCAAATTAAAATAATATTCTTGGAAACCAAATTGCTAGTCAAGATCAAAAGTTGATCACTGGTATGAAATAGTAGAGAAAGCCTTTTAACTCTAGAACTACAACCCAGCCTAAGGGCTACAATGCCCTGCGGTGTGCCTTGCTGGGCTTGTCAATCTAGATCTTGGCGTTAGTGCTTAGCCTCGGGGTGTTTGTTTTGACTATAGAGACTCCGCCTTGGCTTTGGAGTGACACAATGCAGGCCCAGATTGACCACCTTGCTGACCAATGTCTTTCTGTAATTTTAATCCCTCTCCTAACTCCACCTTTTCTTCACATTAATCACATGTAATAATATTTGCAATGACCAATGGTAGGAGAAGGGATTGTATTTACAAAGACATGTCATTTTCATATGGGTGCCAATTTTCTCACCTCTCGTCCCACAGACCATTCACATTACAGATTTGCTCATAACCTGATGCAATTCCTTGGACGAAACCACTTCACATAGGGATGTATTTATGTTTACGTTATAGAATCTCACTGTAAACTGCAAGCTATCATCCCTGTGACCACATGGGCATAGATTATTCTTATCAGATTAGACCAGCTGACGGGGCAGCAGTGACTACAAAGAAATATATACAAGTGATCTAATAATGGCACAGAATAAGTGCACAAGAGAGCTGTCTGATATATAAACTAATAAATACATAGGCTAGTTTAGCTTTCATTCATAGCAATTATAGCTCACTTGTGCTCTCAACAGCTTGATCGCTGGTCAATGCGAAATCTGTTGAGTGGGTCAAGTGGTCAGAGGGGTCTGCGTTATTATTCAATATGGTATAAACAAAGAGACTGCATGTATTTGATACTCCTTTGCATCATAATATAGTTTCTTTTGATTGTAGTTTCGGACCACTTGAGAGAACTTGAGTGGCCATGTAGCCTTTGATTTCTGTTCTTTTTTTTTCCATTCAAGAGGATTTCATTTTTTGGGCATGGAATTTCTCACTGTTCTATTAGGTAAAGTTTCCTTTACTTTGTGAGGGAGTGTCTGTTGAGCTGCGCATACTTATTATGGCGATAATTTGACAACACTGAGATCAATAAACACCAAATTTTAATGACATGGTGAGAAATATCACAGCGCAACGAGGAACCTCCATGAATCAACATGGGCATCGCATGCAAGGATTCGCTTTACCTGTCGTATAAATACGTGGTTCGCAGTTCTTGGGTTAAATGGCAAATGATGATGTAGGTATAATGTTTTTGAGATGGTGAAACATAAACACAAAAAAGCCAGGTATTCCTACATTTTTTGAAGGCGGGCAAATTCCTGGCAGTCCTCATAGAATGTGTCCATCTTCCTGCCTTTGGCCAGCATTTTCTCTGGTGAGCTTACATCCACAAGGTCATACTGGTCAGTGTCCTTGTCGGCTGCAATGTCTGCCATGCCCTGAGGTATCCGAGTAAACACAAACATAATCACGTGAATGACAAAGGACAGTAATGTAAGTATGACATCATTCATATATAACACTGGCAGGGAAATTGATAATAATGGAAACAGGTATGAAAGTGTTACTTGAGAGATATAATGGGACTGACAAAGAAAGGGACTTTTAAGGGGGCACACGGGTGGAAAATTATCAATTTGGGTCAAAAATGACATGTTTTCATTTTATTCTTAAAAGATGCCATAATCATTGTACAACTGGAAAATATACTGTTTATTTAAAAAAAAACATCTGTAAATGGCTAATTTATGGTCTGGAAGTACTCTACCCCCCCCCTTAAAGTTTTTAAGCATCATTTTTTAAAAATTACTTTTTTCTGACACATACGACACTATTTTTTTTACATTTTTTCTTATTATTGCACTTACAGCCTTGAAATTTGACACACTTTACCTCCATTCAAAGGTACAAACAGCTGGATACTTTCTATTTTGATATATCAAGGACATTTTTTAAAATGATTTTTTAAAATCATGGCCAGTTTCAAAATTTTCACTTGCTTGGATATTAACCAACTTTGAAAAGCACTGTAATGTTAATTTATTGCTCAGTCAACTT
>JBCEWB010481809.1:0-19438 GCA_039654565.1 Peronia peronii | reverse complement strand
ATACATACATACATACATACATACATACATACATACATACATACATACATACATACATACATACATACATACTCAGACAAAATTATTCTCTCCTCTACTTGAAATTTATTCCGCTAGCTGCCGACGGTCGTAAAGAAACTCAAATCACTCTCAATAATTATTTAGCAATGAAAAATAGGTGTCGAAAAATATCAGGCCTACCGGAATGCCTCTGAAATATTGTGTTTATTAATTTCAGGTTTCAAACACGAGATAGCCATCCGAACGTGTCTGAAAGGTGCCATAGAACATAAAAATGTCAGTCTGTCGAGTAACTTTCAGAATACAAGAAGGCGCGACACGATGGAAAAGGACGAAGCCAAGAATATAAACAAAGAAACAAACAAACAAGAACAATGCAAAGCTCTATCTTTGAATAAGGATTACAGTATTTCCAAAGATCGATATTATCAATCTTCAGGTCAAAAATAATAAATAGTCAAGCAACGTGTTGGATGAGGGGGACAGGGAAAGGCGGGTCTTGTACATCCCTGAAGGGAATGGGTTTGGAAGGCGGACAAGAGAGTTGCCCATTAGCATTTTTATTTTTTATTGATGGAGAAATGTTTTGAGCCATATCCCAAAAGCTGTTGTTTTTTTTCTGGTAATAGAATTTTCTCCCGACTACCTGCTGGGGTTACTAAAGGAAAAGAAAAAGTTGCCTGATAATGCTCGTCATAGTCCGCATGGGCGGAATTCAGTAAAACTGATTAGGATGTCTGGGACTGGCAGAGATCAAAGCGAGCTGTAGTTCACATTGTATCAATGCTTATAAAAGGCTTCCAGGTGAATGGTTTGAGATGAAACTTGTGGATGCTACAAAGCAACTGGAATTAATCAATTCAGTGGACAAGCATGCCGAAATGGTTTAAAATCTCAGCTTTATAGCTTTGATTAGCGATCCGTTCATGAGCACCATAGTAAGAATAATAATCGTAATAAAACATATGAATTGAAACAAACTGTTGAAAATGTAATAAAATATTGATCAGGTATAATAAAAAAAAATATGTTGAGACAGTTTTGCTGCTTAAATTATTATTCGTTGAAAAATATATCTGGAATGTAAAAGGTTATTCATGGCATGCTTTTTTTCTTTTCATTCTGTCAACTGGATAAATAGGAGTAAACATCTCAGTCATCTATTCTATGATTGTCGTGGCTATAGTGGCCGGGCTGATAATTGCTGCAATAGCCCATTTAGTCAGCGTAAAAGAAATCCACGGCTCTATGGAAAAAGCTGAGACCGGATCTCTATGAATACACAGGAGTTCACATTTTCACACAGGAGCCTGGCACACGACATTAAAGACTGGTCTCAAAAGCAAGTGAAATCCATGGGAAGGTCAGTGCCGAGGAAAGCACACAAATTTACAGAGCCATATTACGTTTTAAATAACATACGCTGGATATTTGCCTCCATCAGCCAGTAATAGATTTGTTCCGACTAAGCAAACGGCTGGAAATCCCCGTCTAATTTTAGTACGGGGGGTACAAACACCCCAAAGTGTTCACTGTCATTGACATAGAAAAATATATAAAAATGCACGGGACGGTGACAATTGTTCTCGGATCTCGTGGTGGAACGGTCGGTAACAAACATCAGTGAGCGTTTTAATTTTAGCAGAGGGGTACAAATACTCCGGCTGGGATTTCCAGGTGTTTGCTTAGTCGAATATGAACTTTTCTAGGATTTTGTCGATCATAGCTGCTCGTATTTTGCGAGTTTGCTACACCAGTTTGCACGTCGTTGCGGCTGTGATTTGTTGTTAATTTGCTAAAAACCCACGCATTCGCAATCAAATTCTGATGAGCATAATTGTAATTGTCAGATCATGTATGGTTTGACTTCAGTACAGTCACAATTGTAGTAAAAGGCTCAATTACCTTCGCCAGTCCCACGCTTTTCAGACACAGATCATGAATCAAAGACCCCCTGTTAACCGGAGCTTGAAATAGTTTTACTATTCTATGTCTTGAGTGACTCTTCCCTCTCACAAACAAAGTAAAGTTAAAAGATCTATTCCAGGAGATTCATCCTCTCTCTCTCTCTCTCTTAATTTTTAATCCTTGTGGATCCCACAGTTAGGACTGTCTGGTGGTGCTGTTGTTTAGCATCCGCACCGCCATCTCTCCCTGCCTGTTGCTTCCCGTTACTCTTTAATCTTCATTCGCCCCTACCACTGTATTCCATGCACGTCATAAAGGCTAAAGATGGCACGAATGAAATATCATTAAATTAGAAGCTTAAAGAAGCATACCATTTCAACGGGATGAAAGTAAATCTTCCGGTTTGTACAACCTGAGTGTTCCAATTTCTGCTATAAAGAACGACAGTTGTAAAATAAGCATAGACAGCAACAGTGAGAAAGAGGCGAAAAATCTGTATGGTGTTTCAATATCGAACCATGAAATGAATTACATATTTATGTCTTAACACACAAACATTACTGCAATGAAATGTAACCAGCATGTGGACCCAACCGTTAATGTGATTCCTGTTTACTTGCAGATTTAGAAGACGAAGGCGACGACGAGAGAGATGATGGAGAGATGGACAAGGACGAGATTACTGAAATTGGACATGCAGTTTCCTCTGTGGTCTAGAGATCCTCAAAGCTCAGAAAATACAAGTTCATGAATAAAACTTGTTATATACTGGAACTCAGGCCAAGCTAGTCTGGCGTCGATAGTTCTGTGATTTCATCTATTGTTGTGCCTTATATCCGTTGCGGCTTAACAGAGCTAATGTAAAAATGAGTTACGTCCACACGCAATGAAACAGACCATGATTCACCACAAAGGTTTACAGTTTCAGAAATCTTCAATGGCTTGAGAAAAAAAAGAAAAAAAAATCTGCCGCCACCCACATTTAATCTCTCAAGTAAAATAGGTCGCTCGAGCTGATAAAAAAAAGGGCGGGGGGGGGGGGGGGACATATACAGACCTGCTATACATTTTTTCTAAGCAGCTAGTAATTTTTTTTTTTTTTATTCCTGCTGGTATTCATAACCTGTCTTTCGCTATACATATAGATCTTTTCATGGGTAGAATACATCACAGATCGACAGTTTTGGCTGAACATATATCTGGTCGTAATCGATTCAATTTTTTTTTTTCAGATTTGTCAGAAAGATTATTATTATGTTTAAGGGAATGATGCGGACATAATTCTGTTATACATAAAAAAAAATGCATAAGACGATTGTGAATAACAATTTTTTGGCTCATGTTGAGACTGAACTTCAAATGGATCTTGAGCAAAATGTGAAAACTCATGTAAGATGTATATATAAAACACACACGTACACACAACACACACACACACACACATACACACACACACACACACACCACATTTAATTTGAATAGTTGTGATTAGTGTTAATGATGTTCATTAAATTGAAATTCCCGTAGGCTTCACTTAACTTAGACCCGGTTAACACGAAATGGCTGTTGACATGAACAAATTCTTCATTCCAATGCTACTGCGAACCACCCGTTCTTTCTTCCATCTGTGTGATCAATTTTGGCCTCTTCCTGATCGTTTGCCTTACGAAAGCTGTCAATACACTATGTTTTGGGGGTTGCGACCATGTGTTGACGATGTCAACGGCCATGGAATCAACAGACTGCAAACAAACATTAATTTACTTTATCCAGTCAGACTGCGCCTTGGCCAGGGTTTGCTTAGCGACGAAGACAAGACCAAGTTATCCTCAACTGGCTGCGTCTGGGTCACTCTCACCTCACTCACTCTTTTTACCTTAGAAGAGAAACGCCCCCACAGTGTGTGTGACCTGCAGCTGTCAACTGACGATCGCACACATACTTTCAGATTTCGCCGACTTCAGAGACGCTCAAGAAGCCCATTTTTCAACTCGCTCTCTAGAGTTATTTTGTAAAACGAGTCCGTAAACTATCTTGAGTTTCTTACTCCGGTAGATTTCTATTCCCAAATTTATGATCATCAACAAAAATATGTTTTGAGACATTTGTGAACATGCGGCGGGCCACATACCACACCATATGTTTACAAATATATAATCGTTTTTTTTTCAAAGTTTCCTTACCATTTTTGATCTTCCAGTTAATATAGACGTCATTTGATATGTCTTCAACTTGTAATGCATTCAACGTGTAAGGCGCAATATAGTCGTAATCTTGCAAATGCACTGTTAAATCGCAGCACAAACAAAATCAACAAAACGAGCTACAACAAACCACGGGAAAAATTCTAATCAGATCTCGTCAGCGACACGGACGTCGCTTACGAGATCTGATCAGAATAATTTTGCAAGGACAAATATCGTAAGTGGCATTGTGTAATGCCTATGACATGTTTACTAAAGAAGATAATGTCTATACTTCAGAAATCATATAAACAGATTCGAACATTTGAAATAGAGAATAGAAGGCTAAAGTAAACGAGAAAAACAGTTTTTTGCTTCTCCTGTAAAATTTGTCTCTTAGCACTTACGAGGTCTGATCAGAATGGTAACGAAATATGGCCAGTCTGTCGGAGTCTATGTTTGCATAAGATAGCAAAGATGCTTGGGATTTTTGTTTTCTCAAGGATCGCACAGTTAGAAAGAGGATATTTCCATATGATGCAGGCGTGTGGAAGGCGTTCAGCGTGTGTTCTTGGTGGGCGTAGGTAGTTCAGCTTTTTTGTTCCATATAATATGTTTATAGCAGACTATCTGATATACAGATTATTTTAGTTGTTAGCCTTTTGTTCTCCCGCATTTTTTCTTTAATGATTCTGGACATTGTAGACCATGGTCTGGAAATTTTCTTCTTCTTTTCGTTATCTGATTGTCAAGTCAGAGCTTATTGGACTTAATTACTCCTTAATATGTGAATTCCTTGACCACATTTAGTGTTGTTTACTGATTTTAATCTCCGGAGTTTCTATAACAATACATATTGACCCATGATTTCTGTCTCATTCAAACTAATGGTGAGATTTCAATACATCACAAGCTTTTGCGAGAGAGTTAGCCAAGTGCTGGAGTTCAGATTGGGTGTATGCATCTAATGCTGCCTCATTAGCAGAGTCTAGGTCATGAACTGGCTCACGGGGAACCTTTGTTTCACCTTGTAAACGTTGATCACCTTCCCGTCGGATTTGGTGTGTATGTACACCTGTCAGCAGTATCCGTGAAAGTATGACTGGGTACAAGAGAATAGAAGATTCCAACGAGTGTGGGAACACCGACTCAGTTTCACTTGACACCGCTGAGGGTGTGAAAGGATTCAGGTGTAGAACCATCGAATTGGATTCTTCTCCTCGTGCCTGTAAGGATGGTTTCACTGGATGTCCGAAGATCTGGAGGACAGCCGAGTTTCTCCATCAGACTGAGGAAGCCTTCTTTACCAAAAACAAAAAACATTGATCGGTTCTGTGAAGGCAATGGAGAGGTTGATCTTGTTCGCGGAATTTCTCCGGTAGTTATCTAAGTAAAATAATAACGACATTAACAACAACAAAAACAGCAAAAACATATCAATGTTTAAACGCCTGATCTAAAACCATACTGTGGCTCAAGATATACTCTCTCTGAGAGAATTTGAAGTTCTTAAGTGCACACACATACTTTTTCACCGATATTTCAAAGAGAAATGTTCCATAATTGTTCCAGTCAAATCTTTAGCGTTTGCTTTTTCACGGTGTGATTTAAATGTGAATCTTTCATATCTCCCTTTTCTCAAAACCGGCAACTATTGATCGCGCAGTGCTCAAGAAGTGCAGATTTTCCAGTCTGAATAACCTCTGCCATGATGCTGTTATTTCCAGATTTCCTCTGTCGGAGTGCATGTATAGCTTGGCTCAAGTTTTCAAGTGATGAGCGCTGGTCTAATTCTGTGATGACTAAGAGCTCTGGAATGTAACAGTTGTCCACGGCTTCTTAATGGTTGAAGCTAATTCTTGACAGTGTTCAGGCCCGGGATTCTGTTTGCTCTCCCTGGTCCGGTTTTAAAATTACTTAGCGCAGTTTTTGATGGAAGTGGTCTAAAAGCGTGTCTTATTGCCTGATACAGTCCTTGGATGTTCCAGCATTATCATAGCTTTGAATCTGCCTGCTTAGATTTTACTAGTAATCATTTACACATTTTTTTTCCTCTTTGGGACTTCATTTCTGGTTTGTTGAACTTCCTGAAATTTATTTAAGATTGTAAACCTTTGAAGCCGAAGCAAGCTTTTTTTTTTTTTGGTTGATAATTGGTTTCATTTCTTATAGATGTTCCTTAAACCAGCCTGGATGAACTCTAATCCATTTGCCAAAGACATTAATGCGACACTCATGTAATGTCTTCTCTCTGATAAGATGTCATTAATCATCAGCACTTAGACATCTCCTAGTTCATCTCAATTTCATTAATAAAGGCTATCTCGCATTCAGTATTCTGAACATGTGCTAGTCACGCAGAGTTTTCTGTGCAAACAGACTCCAGTAATCTTTGGCCGTTTTCATTGATCTTTCTAACCCTGAAGTGACAAAAGCAACTGGGCCAGTTCCGATGGTCTGCGCCAACTCGAGCACTGAAGTCGCCAAGGAGATAGCGTTGTTCAAAAGGTAGAGTTTTGTTGAGCATACAACGCATTTCATCAAAGACCCCTCAGGGTTGGTGTATAAGCATCTATGATGGTGATCTTTCTCTCCAGTATTTACGCTATAGAAGCCCTTATAATGATGGGTGATATGGAGCAAAATTCGAGAAAAGATACGCCCAGAAAGCCAAAAAACGGCAATAAGAGACATAGTAGTCATGGATAGAGGGCTAGTATGTAACAAAGTGCCGTTCCGAGGCTGAAAGCAGAATAAAAAAATTCTTCATGTCCATTTTTCGATGAAAAAAAACTTCAAACGCGTTTTTCTCAAAACCCGGTTTTTTGACAGTATTTTGCTACCTACTTTTTTGTTTCAAAACCGATTCTAACCAAATTTGGTATACATCATGTTCATAACACGACTAAAAAAAAACGTACATATGCAGGGCCCATCCGGTTAGTAAGTTTTAGAGAAAAATTGGTTTTTAGTATAGAAAAACGGCGAATTTTGATTTTTTTGTTACATGGCATTTTCAAAAATTTCTAAATAATTTTCTGTTTCATAGGGAGGGCTGAAAATATGTAATGTTTAGATATTATATCAAACAATATGTTTGTCACGAACTCTCGAATGTGACTGGATGTTAGTTGTAACATTGTAAGTGATGATCAGGCGGTGAATGCGGACGACACCACACAGTAATGGAGAAATAAGAACAGGAACTCTCGACGTCGAAATGATGCAGAATTTATTGCAGGTGCTCGATAACAATACAAACTTCAGGGCAGCTGTCTAACTCCGATGCATACAGCTCTCACTGCATTCTACTTCTTGCTCTCCTCTCGCACTTTCTCTGGCTGAGCCCGGCTTGAACTGTCCCGAAGCTACAACTTCTCACAGTCTCGTAGTATCCTGAATATATTAGTAATCACTACTATTATCGTGACGCACACAGAACCGTGACGTAGTGCGCACACACGTGAAGTAATTCACACACAAGATCTGACTGGAACCATCCCTTACAAAATGCTTAGAGAGTATCTCAGCTATGCTACGCTCACAACACACACTTGCATGGGCCCAGTGTATACAATGACGATCCGCCAAATATCACTCACAACACACACTCGCATGTACCCAGCATGTATAATCATATTCGTTACAATGTTCACAAAGTTTTATCAGTTTCCCTTGAAGTTTGACGGAGGAGATAGATTTTAAAATCAGTCAATTTAGAGACGCCAAAATCCAATATGGCGGCGTTGCCATGACAACCGTATATAAAGTCGATTTTTTTTTCAGTTTTCCTCTAATTTGAACATGCCAAATTGATGGAAAAGGTTAAAATAGTCTATATTTAATAATAATAATAAATCACCTCCAGGACGCACTCTTCCCCCCCCCCTCCCCCCACACCCTTAATATTTCAATTGGCCAAAGTGAGAACTGGCCTAGTCTTTTGTTTTTGTTCAAAATTCCTGTGGTTCTCTGGTATTTTAGCTCTGTCAGCCTCTCAGGTTTTCTATTCCCAACCACCCGATTGGAGCCTCGGGCTGGCTTGCTTAAGGTGGGCAGTAGTTGATATAAGTAGGACGGTAAAGGGGAATTAAATAATCCCTCCCTCCGACAGCGGTCAGCCTTGGCGTCCAACTCCTGCGCCAATCAGAAATGGATTGAAAACCCGCAAATTGTCTCCTCCCGTGCGTGTGTGTGTGCATGCGCATGTGTATGTGAGTGATGTATGTGTGTGAGTGTGTATATGTGTGTGTGTGTGTGGGGGGGGGGTGTTTTCAACCTGTTACGTATCGTGGACAACGAAGTGACCTCCCCGGGAACGGCCTGGGTATATCGGGCACAGCGTATGGAGATCCTAGGTCACCACGTTCCAAGATCTCCCTAGGAGGATTACTTCAAAGCAGCAGATTCAAGATCTATATACATGAAGTTGCAGGAGTTGCCAGTACAAGATCACAGTATGCACAAAGTGACATCTGCCTGCCTTAACAAACTGCGGCAGCGAATTTATCTTTCAGTTTACCCTCTTGCCTTTGCCATTCAAAGGACGTGCAAACTGCTGAGTAGTGATTTGTGTAGGGTATTCTCCTCTAGGTAGGTTTCCTACCAAGACTAACAAGTCCCATCTAGGCTAGTTATACAACCTGTAAGAAAAAAAAAAGAAAAAAAAAAAAAGCAAAAACAGCACACTTTTGATATCTAAACAAAATTTAGTGGAATATTATGAAAATTATAATGTCATGTCTGTAAGAAGCTTCAAACTTTCAAATATGATGCGAATATCGGAAACTTACATTAAGTGCCGAAATGGACGAAATCGAAAAAATGTTGCATTTTCAACATAAAGCAAACGAAGACTCCAGTGGAAAAACCCGGATATGTTACAATTTCTACAAAAGGAGAAAAACAAATTAAAGTTTAGAAGTCTACAGGTTTTCTAGATATTGAAGGAATAGAGTTCAGCAAAATTTGGGAAGATTCCATCGACCTGCGAAAGTTTGTGACACTTCTTGGCGTGACCCTATTGCGGTGGGTAGGAAATTTATGATGAAAACTCTCCTCTATATGAATGACAGACTCAAAACCAGTTGAACCTAGATACTCTTCAAATAATAACAGTAGTGGGTAGTGTTAATAATTACGTAGGAAAGAGACTGACGTACTTCCGGGGTAAAATAAGAACCTTCGGCTAAGACCGGGAATGAGGCAAAATCTTGTAAACAATAGCGCTTGGGCATTCATTGTGATTCTGTTGTTGTGCTTGATTGTCAATAAGTTATCAATATTTTATGAAATTATTGTATTCCATCCTGACCATGGACTTCAAGATCAAATGTTGTTAAAGATTATTTACGAGCGAGAGAAAAATGGTTTTAGAAGCAGGACCGTGTTGGCTTGTGTCAAAGTGCTGAGAGTCTGGGCATCGAGTTTGACCCAGATAGTATTTTGAAGTGTAAGACTGATACCCTAGAGGCGAACGTGACAGTACCAACTAATAGCATAAGCATAAATTAGCCCATTCCTTCCCAGCTTGATGTGTCAAATGACTTAAGCCAAATTCTAATGTCAAAAGCATTTGATATCTTATTCTTACCTTGCCTAGTCGAGAGACTGCGAATGCCGCATGTTTGCCTCACTTCAGGGTTGGAAACTACTTTCTGCGGAAAACTTCGTTGAGTTTGTTCTGAAATCTTGTGGAATTCTACCAGTTGATTTTTGATACAATCACTTCTGAAGTATTCATGCACTGATTAAAATTGTCAAAAGGGAAACATTTTACTAAATATGATAATTTTGGCTACTTTTCTGACCCATTGTGAAAAGTGGATTTAATTTTAATTGCTTTTTCCATTGGAAGATAAAAACTTACTTTGTGAACTAAAATTCACTGTAAAAGCTCTTTGTTTCATCAGGGAATGTGTACTACGTAAATCAACATTCTCATTTGATTGTTATTTTTATCTTGATAGAGGGTTCTCTCTCAGACTGCAACTCATGAAGGAATAATTTTTATGATGGTGCCGATGAGTTTTAATCTTCATGAAGGCAAATTTGGAGAAAATGTTCATGCACTACAGAAGATTAAGGTTCTTCAGCCTTGAGCTCTATGATACAGTTCTGGATCAGGATAAGTGAAACAAACAGTATTACGAAAATAAACACACAAACGTGTCATACAATCACAAGGAGCAGACAAAAAAACTATGGAAATGATAAACAAAAAATCCCCAATTCTAATTCCAAGTGAACATTACAGTACTGAAATAAAACTCCAAATGGTCATGAAAATGATTCTCTTCTTTATGCATTTCTTTTTTTTTCTTTTTACTTCTGTCATTCAGCCATTCTCCTCCCCAATCCACTCTCACTCTCGCGAAAGCTATCTGTCAGTCTCTCACTCTCATTCACTCTCAATGACTTTCTGTGTCTATCTTTCATTAAATTTAAACTTCACAACAATCTCTCTCTCTCACTCTCTTTTTCTCTCTCTCCTTCTCCATAGTATTAATAACAGCATGACGTGGTAAAAAAAAGTAAAAGTAAAAACAAAAACAATCTCTTTCTTCGTCTTTCTCTCTCTCTTTCTCCCTTTCTAAGCGATGCCTTTATTTACTAATTACAGTAAAATGAAACAAGACTGAGAAGCACATCAATCTAGCCGGTGTCTGTCTGTGTGTGTATCTCTCTCTCTCTCTGATAACATTTGCACTATAAACTATAGACAAAAACAAAACAAAACTAAACAAAAAAACAAAAACAAAAAAACAAAAAAAAAAAAAGCACAACAATCTCTCACTCTTTTTCGACAGAATTATTGCAGAATTTGATAACAAAACCGAAAACTGCTCAATAATATAAAAAAAAGGCCACCATCAGATCATTTCAGTCATGACTGTCAGATAATTCAATAAGATCTTTATCCGAATTGCTGGTGTTCTTGTCAGAAGGCATATTGTCAAAGAAATAGTGCTTCTCTAGTTTGCACAGTCTCTTTAAAACTCGGAAATCATTGTATTTGGCTCTTATGATTGGAATGGATTTCAAGCAGGCAAGTTACAAGATTGTTATTTTGACAGGCTTTTTTCCTTTTCTGACTGGTTTCCGAAGAACAGCAGGTTTAAATGGACCATTCTAGTTATTGCAATAAAGCATCAAATTCGGTTTGGCGCTCTCAGACTGCACCTCTCTTAGTGGTTCAGGACAAGCTTTCAAAAAAATCAGAGTATTAATACTGTTTTGTGTTTACAGAATGGCGCTTTCTGATTGGAGTATCAATGCCATGATTTTTCTGATTTTTCCGCTGTACAATTTGGACTTGCCTGCTTCTGTCACTGTATACCCTTTTAAAAACTCGTCTTGGCGGAACTTAGCTGGTTTTTCCGAATCACTGTTCTGGTTAACAAATCATAGCGGTGTTGCTTTATAACGACGGGGCAATAACTCATTTTTCACAAAAACGTGACGTATCTGGTTTTTCCATTGGATTCTTTAAATATATAATTATGCTTGAAGTCATCAAATCTTTGAAAATTTGAGTTTAATAAATAGATGTAGATGCTAATATTACTCTGTCCCTTCCATTACTTCCAGTGACTTAGTTAAAGACACTATTGTATCATATTATAGCCCTATGTCGTAAAGGCATCTTATACAGAAATACAACTGAACAGAAAAGAAAAATTCCGTCTTTGGTTATCAACGGGTTGTTCATGATCTTAGCGCTTGTTTACTTTATCTCCACATTTCACGGAAAGGAGAAATCGACGCGTCTTGTTTAAAGCCTCCACAATGTTTTATCTATTAAAATTCCCCATTTAGGATTCCCTGGATGAAGGAGTACCTTATTTGGATCTCAGGCCGATCATCAACGAGTACATCTAATTGCGAGGGCAACAGCTACGGAATCAACAGACTGCAAACAAACTTTATCCAATCAGACCTTGGACACTGGCCAGGGTCTGCTCAGCCGCGAAGACGAGACCAGGTGGTCCTCAACCGCCTGCGTCTGGGCCACTCTTATCTCACCCACTCTTCTCTCCTCAGAAGAGAAACGCCCTCACAGTATGTGGCCTGCGACTGCCAGCTGACAATGGCATACATATCTTTAGACTGCGCCGACTTCAGAGAAGCCCACGTCTCCAGTCATTCTTTGAAAGACGTTTTTAGAACAACAAAGTCACAGGCCATCCTGCGCCTTTTATGCTGGGTTGGCCTTTACACCAAAATTTAGAATTAGCACCGTGAAGGTGCGACTTTGAGGATATGCAGCAGGTCACGCGGTGAACTGGATGCATATTATGTTCATCATTAAATTTGATAGATTCCCTTTACAATTTTTTTGAAATGCCTTTTGTAAATCATAAACTATTCAGCCGTGTTGGTACAATATAACAGTAATCGTGCTGATGTGCCGTTAAATCCCAACACAAAGAATCATGCTGAATAACGCAAAAATTGATACCATAAAATGATAGCTTTTACGCCCTCCCCCCTCCCCAATGCTTCATAGCAAAGATCTCCGAAAATCATGAAATTGGAGATAGATCTAACAAGCACTGAGATCACGTGTTGTGTAGCTTGGAAAACTCTTGTCTATCCGTAAATCAATTTGCCATACTTTTTTCTTTTCTTTTCTTTCTTGTTTTTTTTTTTTTTTTAACAACTACGGAGTGGCGATTACGGCCATGTGGAAAGTTACTTTGGGTTTGGGCCAGGCGACCATTTTTAGCCACATTCATCTTATGACTAAAAAAGAGTGTGTGGTGAACGCTGTTCATAAGTCAACAGACTTACATGCCTGTGTATAAATCAAATTATTAGGCCTACCTAAAAATATCCTCCTCTTGCAACTACCTTAATGTATATCTTACTATAAAAGGCAAATGAGAGAGAGAGTGAGAGAAAGAGAGAGACAGAGTGACATAGATGAGAGAAAGATTTATTCAGTAGTTTATCCTGAAATAGTGCCAGATAGGCAGAAGAACAGAGAGAGAGGGAGGGAGAGAGCGAGAGAGAGAGAGAGAGAGAGAGAGTAGGACATGGGCTGTATATTTGAAGCTAAATTTCATTTCACAATATGTATTATTTTTTAGTGTTGTGGAACGACTAGATTAATAATCAGTCATTAACATTCTAACAATAATTTATGAAAAAACACCTGATATTATTGCTAACTGAAATGGTCGTAGCTGGCAAGAACAAAGGATTTTCGCATTGACCACAAATACATCGATAGACATAAGTCTTAATAGTTTTCCTCTCCACGCTGAATGCGGCATGAAACAGAGACAAATGACCATGAACAATCTATCAATCAGCTTTCAAGTAGAGCGTGAAAGCAAAACAAAACAAATAAACAAACAAAACTTTTCAGAGGTTAATAATAATATTAACAATGTGAAAGAAAAAAAGAAAAGAAAGAAAAGCAGGAGAGAAATAAAACAAAGCAATTTTGCAATAGAAAGTTCCTCTTCCTTTAATTTTAATGGATGAACATCGATGATACAAACATAAAAGTATACTATAAATATAGGCCAATGAGGACAAATTTTTTTTTTTTTTTTTTTAACCATCCCCCAAAAACCTAATCAGTAAGAATTAGGACCTCTGTTATTAAAACTGATAGAATTTAATTGCTGTGTGTTTGCCTTCAAAAGCAACCGCACTGGACAGAATGTTCGATGAGGCTAAAATTCTTTCATCACATGGTGTAAGTGCAAGCAATGTCTTAAAATTTTACTAAATTTAACGTCCGTTGTAAATATAAAACATTTACTTCTGAATTTTTTTTTTTTTTTTGCTTACGTATGTTAACAAAATTATACAACCAATAAATTAAGCAAAATTCTAGAATCAAATACAGTCTTACACAATCCATGCTAAAGTTTGGAAGGCTTACTTAAATGCAATGTTACAAAGGAGAAAGTTACACCAAATCAGTGCCGGAGCGGGAGATCATCTTTACATTGCTGACTACGTTAAATGAATATTGTTGCCAGAAGTTAAAATGCAGTCTCAGTGAAAAATAATCTACCTTAAAAGAAAAGATTAGAAAAAAGAAAATACTGCACGAAAATGCCAGATTTCTAAGGCTACACAAAATCTTCGATTTTTGTGGGCTCTTTTTCTTCTACTGGCCACGATAGAAACAATTGTGGTGCTAACTAAACTTATAACAAAATGGCAGATGCTGTCATTACCAAAGACATCACGGTGGTGCATAACCAGAAACTCAAATGAGTCCACCAATTCAAATATCTCCCAACAGTCATTATTGACAAAGAGATTTAGAGGGTTAAAGTCTGCAAGAGCTGAGCAGACAATAACAGCTCTCTCCAAAGACTGAGGGTCATTTTCGAGAAATGAGAATTTCATAATTTAATAGTTCATATTCGACTAAGCACAGATCTGGAAATCCCCGGCGAATATTTGTACCCCCTACTGTGTTTCGCTCCACCACGAAATCCCACAACACTACTAGTTGAACGCAAAACTTCGGGAAAAACGCGACGCCGGAAGTACATCATACTTTTTCCTACGTCATTCAATCATTAACACTACTCACTACACTATTATTATTTAGTGGACATCAAGGCTCATTAGGCTCACAGCGAAGAGTTTTAGTCCCACATTTCCTCCCCACCGTAGCAGGGTCAAACTGAAAAGTGAGACAAACTTGTGAATAGTTTGGAGTGTTTGTACCCCCTTGCTAAAAATAGACGCCGGTATTTCCAACCTTTCGCTTGGTCGGAACAAATCTATTGAATGCAAGTACTTTTGGTAGGGTTTGTTTACACCCACAGTGATAGTACAGTACTACTGAGGCGAATTCAAGCACTAGAGACAACATATTTTCGCCAGGTCTTGGACACATTAATTATTATTCATTTCATACTTTGACTTTAATCGCGTGACAAACAAGGACATCCACAAAACATTCAACAACACATCGATCCATTTGAAAATCTGCTGACTGCTGACAACATAGAAGAAAAGGAAAATGGAGATCATTGATGCACATGTCATCCAGAAGTAACATTCAGTTTAATCAACCAAAATAAAGCAATTTAATTATAATACTTATCAATCTAGCAATATCAAAGAGGCTTTTAGAGTCCTGTTGCCATTCAAAGCCCTTTTACCGTAATTATGAAATGCATTCTAATACAAGTTAAATTGGGAAGAAGCCCAGATTCACGAATTTTGAGCAGAGAAAGTTAGCCTTTTCGAAAGACAACATAATTCAATGCAAGACAGGAGATGATCAGCCAATCTATCTCATAAAAGTAAACATAACTTCACAGGAGTTGATCTAGAAGTTGCCCAATGATTTCATCCGGCGTGCAGAGTGCAAACTGCAGGAGGCAAAGCAAGTTGTGACGAATATAGAATTTAGTAATATCCTTTTGACTGGAATCCATTGTTAAAAATAGATCTATGTATCACGCGTATTCTCATGGGCTGAGAGTAATATTAAAATATTGTTTATTGTTGAACGAGAAAGTAAATATTTCGCCGCTCATCTCTTTTTCAAAAGTTTTTTATCTCCTGAAAAGAATATTAATTAATGCTGCACTCAGTATAATTAGGTACCACAAACAAAAATTCAAAGTGCTTAGAAATAGATGGCATATTTTTCTTTTTAGCGTGTAAATCTTGTTCTCCTGAGCATTTTGGTACTAGCGTTTTGCATATAACTTGATTTTCAAAGAGGGCATGGCCATTTAAATTCTGAAAAATTGTCATAATTTTCAGGACGTGAAAAAGTTCAACTTTCAAATGTCCTATCATAATGACATTTACACTCACAATCACAAAAACTTGTGAACGCACACTCAGGCACACAAATAACAAGTACAATTTTTTTTCAGAGATGTCAGGTTATTTGTTAGATTGTAATTTATTCAATCAAACATGGCTCTTGGGCAAAAATGGCAAAATATGACAGGGAAGGTAAACCTACGAATTTTTCAGAAACTCTGAATGACTACAGCAAATGATAAAAAAAGACCTACATAGATAATTTAAACACCCAAATATCATGCATTTCAAGATTTGTGCATTATACTATAATGAAACATCTATTTTACTTACTTCTTTAACTAATATGAGAGAATTTCAACCATATTTTCAACATTTTGATATTTCTATATATTTCAGGACAGCCTTACTCAAGCTTAAGACACAATCTATAAGCAACAATGGCGCAGACATCGAACTATTCGGCTTATGTTTTACTGTAGAATACAAAACAAAAGCAAGCCATCCCGAATCCACATCCATTTTGGCATGAGAACTTAAAGAACTTCTCAATAACGACATATTTGCCAGCAACAACTGTCGATAATAACTGCCAGAGGCAAAGTCCACAAAACACTTCATAAACAAAATTTAATCTTGAAATAACATGCGAAATAGACCTACATCCAAAGTAAGCATACTACAGTAGTTTCAAGTTTCCAACATAATAAAATGACAGTTCAAAATGAACCAAATATAAAAGTTTAACTTGCTTGAAATACTTTATTCATTACGACGGAAAAACTGGGCCATACGACAAATTTGGCTACATTTTCATATTTTTATAGAAAATTGAACGTTTACTGTGGTGTAATTAAAATGCATGATTTTTATCGTTTTGGGCTGAATTTAATAATAAATAATAAATAAAATAAAAAAAACAAAAACACGGAGTTTTTAATTTTCAAGGTAGATGTTACAAGGGTTAATTCTTACCATAATGGATATGAAAATAAACGGCGTTCATTTTTCTCCATAATTCTCTAGACTTCGGGCCCGTACTAGGCGTGGCCCAGATTCAAGGACGGTTTGAAGAAGCTGGGGGTCAAAAAGTACCAGGCAACCCGTGCCGATTGATGCAACAATATCGTCTCTTTTGTAATATGACGATTAATTTTGTTGTTGTTTTTTGTTTGTAATGTAAGTTTTCAATATTCCCCGACATGTGTACCACGTCATAAATATACCACGTCATAAATATGCACTAGGGATATAGTCCTACAAAGGGACAAAGAGCCAGTGAATCGCCAGGCATAGGAGATCCGGCGAACTGCAGAGAATAGAACTAAGTGATTGAGAAGTGAGAGTACCAGAAGTAAATGCCAAAGTTCTTTGAAACAAGCACAAAAAAAAATCTGACACACAACTGGGTAAGCATTCAGATATAGCGAAGCCGCCAGAGCACTGGAGAGGACAAATGCCAACATTACAACACTGCTACAAGTAAATCTATACTACAATTCTGCAATAAAACCCATAAAAGGCTTATGGACTCGAAAACTGTAGAATGTATCATCTAAAATTTGGCACACAATATTGTTGCACAAAGATCTGTGTTTCTACTTACCTGAACAGGAAAAAAGCTTGGAATGTTTGACGTTATTCTAAAAAGGCAACAATGCGCATTCTCTTATCAAAGAGTAAACAATATTATAGTGAAATAGAGGTTAGAGAGCTGATATCTCTCAACCACAATGTGGCAACAATAAAATAGTAGGCCAATTGTGTTGCTATATACCTCCCTGCATCAGCTTGATTGCATCAGTGAACGTGATTCTCAGGCCTACTGTAGTTAATTACATCATGTCATACCTTTGTTTTAACAATTACATCATTCCTATGTTCATTTTACACTTGGAGGTATTGCTGGACAAAATGAGTATTCAATATTGCATAAAAATCGTTTTTGAGACATAAAATGGCCAATAACTAAAAAATGTGACGTGATAAGAGAAAATCAGCGTACCAGAAAACATAAAGCAAGCATATTCGTTGCCCGGTGGCAAAATCTTTGTTGACCAGTGTTATTATTACCTTTTAGAATAAGGTCAAATATAGTAAGCTTTTTCTTCGGATTTACGTCAGTAGAAACACAGATCTTTATGCAACAATGTCATGTGCTAAATTTCATATTGAATGAATACATTCAGCAGTTTTCGAGTCCATGAGCCTTTTATGGGTTAAGCTGCAGATTTATAGTATAGACAACTGAACATACACGGTGACTCGTACTATAAACAGGAACATTTCGACCCATCTTCATTGTACGAAATCAATAAATGTGATTTTCCTTTGCCATTGCAGATTGTCATAGATTCCTAATGGTTACAGAGCTGCATGTGAGAATACAACTTTTCTCGGCCTTCTTACGTTACCTGATCCTCTTTACCACAGCAGGTAAGACGAAGAGGGTGTCCTATCCTGCCGACAGTGTGCCAATATGTTTAGCTACTAATACATAAAGTAGGCCTGAATCCTGACTGTGATTTTTTAACAACACATACAACTGTCTGTATGGTTGATAAAAGTCTTTTCCTCTTTTAACAATAATGATTCTCATATCCAGATCAGCAAACATACAAATTTGAAGTTTTGTTCAATGGTTATTGTTTCAGAGGCGTTGGATCATCATGAAGTCAAACGCATTGAAAACATTATTTTAAGAAAATGTCAAGTACGGGTTCAAAGTAAACACAAAGTTTAAAATCAGCTTTATTCCATCCGATCACGCCGTTGTCGTACAAAATTGATCCTTCGATCTTAAAAGGACTTAGAATCCTATCCATCGGAAGACAGTTGGAAGGATGGGACAGAGAAAGGGGAATGTTTTCTCTCAGGTCAGTCTAGGATAAAAGTATATTGTTCCACTATATTTTTTCTTCTCTAAAGCTGTGGATGGCTGCGACAATTCATTTTTTGGTGCTGACTGTAGGCTCAGCTGTAACTGTCAGGATAATCAGTGCGACACTGCAGGGAACTGCCTAGGATCATCAGGATGCCTCTATGATAAATTTGGTCCACTCTGTCAATATGGTATTCTGTTCCGAATTCTGTTTGCATATAATTCTGCACATCCACTGTTGATTTTCATTATGGTGTTAATAGTTAGCGAGAGGTGGCATATGACGTTATACCATGTATATTACGAGATCTTTTAAAGACCAGGAACAATTTGGAAGTGTTTGCATCATAAGAAATCAATGTCAATAGTGCATTCGTAATACATAATTTGAGGACTGCAACTGGTTCATTCTCGGAGTCAGTATCTTTTATTAACAAGATTTACACCGTGGTTCGTTGCACACTGTTAATTGGATGGAAAAGGAAAGGAAGGAATAAGGTTCTAAAAGTTATATCAAATATACCCGGAAGAACATTAAACGAATAAAATTTAAAAGAAATAGATCTGAGTGCGTTGCCGCAATATAATATTGTAGTTTAGTATATTTACTTTAGTCATTCCCAAAATCATCTTACATATAATGTTAATTAAAAGGAGGGGGAGGATAGGTGTGTGTGTGTGGGGG
>JBCEWB010481698.1:0-19439 GCA_039654565.1 Peronia peronii | reverse complement strand
CTAATTTTAGGATTAAAACACAACTTTTACACAATGTAGAACTGATCATTGAGGCTTCATTAAAATAAAAAAAAGATATTTTTTTCCAGGCGGTAAGGAGATATTGATCATTAAACTAATCATGCACTGCAATTTTAAAGGGAATAAACGGTATTTTCAACAATCTCTTAAAACACAACTAAATATAATACACCAACCTAAAATACACTGGAGGAAACAGAAAAAATGCGAGAATACACTGGTGGTCACAAAACCATGTTCATTTTAGATACAATCTTAGAATAAGGGCCGAAAATGTGATATCACGGCAAGACCACCCTGCAGCGCGGGCCAGTTCCGAAATGTGATACAGCGGACAGGGAATTCCCCTCTGGGGTCCCATTGACATGTGATTTATTGCACTGCGGCTGCCGAACTAAAAGCACGCTGAGGGCCGGTTTGCACAGCCGTATAACAGTCCTTTTCAGGGAAAGCCTACTCATCAACAGTTCTTTTCACAGTTTAAACCAACACTATTCTACCTTTAACTTTTCTTTACATTACTTTTGCTTTCAACGCAGCCCTTATTAGGGCTAGCAATCCAATTATACGAGAGGGCTTGAATTTAAGATGAACATACAGTTCAGGAGCCACAGTGCGATTTCTTTTTAAAGGGAAATAATCCTGGAATAGAATAAAATAGTGCCTCATTAGTCATTCGAGAATTGCTCACCCCTTAACCGGAAGATGAACTCTCTTTAATCGAACTCATTAGGTTGGTCCCGGCAAATTCGATTTAAGCGGACTTGACTGTATATCAGGTTCTATATTAGAATAAAAGTTCATGATAATTTTTTAGTTCTTTCATTGTATTAGTAGCAGATAACTTGGGAAGATAGAAATGCATTGTAATTGATGCATTCATTTGTGCCTTCCTTGACACTTATCTCTTTTGTTTCTTCTCTAGGCTATAACAACAGACAAATTGCAAGGCACAGACATTGTTTGTGAGACAGAAATGGGATCGGTAGAGGTGAAATCCTTATATACAGAGAATGCCATCTTCAGATCTGACGCTGGCCCTGTACACCTAGGTTACTGCCATGGGCAACTCTATATGCAGGCTGACAAGTCAGTTTTTAAAATTGGTAAGCAGTGGTCATCTCAAAGATTTTGTGAGTAAGCAACGATTCACCAATCTGTCTTTGAAATACATAGATTTTTAAACCTGTTTACTTAACTCCCTGACCTCCTGAGTTCCACGGTTGTGATTTTTCCCATGCAGCGGCAGTTGTCCTAAATTGCGATTCTGATTTTGATGGTAAATTACATTGTACAGGAATAGTGCGATTTAGCCTGCAGCATGCGATTCTAGGGTTATTTCCCTGTGTGAAAGTAACAGTGTGGCTCATTTTTGAAAGGAGTTACAAATTTTTTTCCTTCCACCAGTCTGTACAGCTGATGAGACGCCAAAACATTTATATTGTCTTTGATGGAAGTGAAAGTAATGAAGAGCATTATGACAGTGATATTGATCCTGAATTTAGATCTGAATCATCAAAAAGACATAAATCTGCAAGGTGTGAGGTTGATTTATGTCCTGGAAAGGGTAAAAGTGGTAAATCTCGAAGCATCATTGAGCCAGGGAGCCAGCTTTTGCTGCTGACTACTTGAACTAACGTGAGCCAGTAACTCCACACTGTGCTGCCGTCATTTTTAAAAATACAGTATATGCTGGTTTTTATAACTGCGTATACTGCATTCTTAAAAATGACGGCAGTATGGACAAGGTGATAGACCTGGTGCTATGAAACGCCTTGTTGAATATTTTCTGGCTAAAATATCATTTGCTAAAGCCAGCACTTCAGCCAGAAGAAGATGCAAAGTGTCTGTGGAAAAGGACCTTACGGCTGACCCCCCAGAAAAGGGAAAAAGCACATAAGGGGACAATGACAAGTATCTGGTGGCCTGACTGTCAGATTCCATTGTGCACCATCTCGCGCTTTAGATTTTTTCACACACAGAGAGAATATTGGATGTAGATGCAGTTCTCCAATGAACTTGGCAGTTATTTTTTCATTGTTTTTAGGTGTGCATATATACTATTTATTATGTAAAACCTCTTTGAATGTTATCATTCTGTCATGTGTGTCTTCAGTCACATCAACTTTTTGTTCAAGACAAAGGATAAAATTCAAACATTCACAACTCAGAATCTATGAACGGTAACTTAGTTCTGTTTTCTTTCATGATAAACTTTATTCAAAGAATGAGCACCACCTAGAGGTTCAGTTCTTAATCTGTATAGTTCTGTTATACTGAATATTTTACAAACAAATTACAATACCTGAATGGAGAGAATTTCCATAGAAAAACAAAAGGATGTCAGTGAGTTTTTTTCCCCTTTTTTTTGCTACCATAGTTAAGTAACATTGGAAATGCTCCATTTGCCTTTCTCTTTCAATATGCCTTCCATTATCTCTCCGCTTACTTCATGAATCTCACACCTGAACAGTTAGACGTTTCAAGGTAAGTGAATTTGGTATTTATGATGTAAAAGAGCTCATTTGTTATGTAAAACATTCGTCTCTTCAGACAGCCTTGAAGGCGATTTGGATATTGGCTTGCAGTCTGGCACTATTGAAGCTCATCTCAGTCGTCACCAGAAAGCCAACATTGAGGTCAAAACAGGTGCAAATATTTTTTTTTTTTTGTAACATCATTAATCAGGAAATTTAAAAAGTTCTATTGTTAATTTTTAATATTTTTCGGTGAAAAAGAATTGAAAAAGTGTTGACTAAAGCATGACTTTTTTCCTCCTCCTTTTTTTTCTTTTTTTTTTTCCAAAATAAGGTAGAATTCTTTTGAATATTGATAATAAGGGTTTTGGCATATTTATGAAAATCACTGTATTTTTTAAAAATTATTTTTTGTAGATAATTATATTGGGAGTAAGGAATCAAGTTAACATAGGCTTTGAAAGGGAAACTTGTGGTTTGATTATTATGTATTATATATAATTTGGCTCCAGCACACTTATTATATTATGTTGGACAAATTTTATATATAATTTACAATTCATGCATATGGAAAATAATTCCATGTCAAATTTTACTCTGTTCATAAATTTGAATTTTCCTGAAGAATATTGTATAACATGTATAATTGCTCTTTTTTTTGTTTCTCCACATGAAATAGGTGATATTACCCTGAGTTTTCCTGAGGGAGTAAACACAGACCTAAATTTGGACTGTCGTGCCATAAGTGTCACAAAGGATGTGGATATTCAGTTTAAAGAAACAGGGCAACCACACCATAAAGAAGGTAGATCTAATACAGTTTATTGTTGGCAAGCAGATTTCCAAATACAATACTGTTGAATTGTTTCGTGAGCAGATCTTGTTCCTTTTCCATGATTTATATGCTCTAGACTATGGATTTAATACACAAGCGTCAGATATACGAGAGTTAACTGTTAACAGGGTCTGTGTTTAAAATTACTTAGTGGAGCCATTTTCTAAATATTGTTAGAAGTGCTAGACTTAATTTATTGGGTGTGTGAGGATTGACTGTAAAGGATGTGTTTTTTTGTAATGGTAATACTGTGATAAGTATCAACATGTAATCCTTTTTTATTATTTCAAAGATTTTGTGATGATTTTTTATTTATGCTCTGAGAGTAGTTGTAATTGGGTACTGATGGGACTCTTGTTTTGTGACTGATATCGGACACCTTGAACAAAAATATTTCTGGGGACTGTTTTCTGTGGTCCAGGACACATTGGAGAGAAGGGGAAGGCAGTGGTGAATGCCAGGACACTGTCGGGCACTGTTCATCTCAAGCTACTGGACTGGATTCAGACAACCAAGCTGTCATTTCAGGGCAAAGATGAGATTTGATCTGCTGTTTGTGTTGGAGTGAATGGACATTGTCACTGGTAATCTCAGTTAAAGCAAATTCACAGACCAAACACCTAAATGTGTATCAAGCAAAAAATATTGGTTAGAGGTATTGAGATTATCATTGAGAAGTGATGATTTTCTTCAAGCTCTATATTATGTTAGAGCACTATGCATTAGATGTTTATGTCATTCAAATTTAGGATTTTTGAAGCCATGTTACTATGTTGCAGCAATTTGATCACAATTTTCTTCTTCAGAAACATTTAAAAACATACGCTCATCTCTGGTTACGATCACAAACCATGATTGATTCTCATCTCACTGTATACTATTAAGGGCATGTCTGGGCAAATAAAGTCTAAAATTTCAATATTTGGGTTAACTTGAAAAACTTCAATTTTGCTTCTTTATTCGTTGTACATGAGACAGGACTGTGTCAGCATGTAAAAAGAAAGTGAGGAGAGCCTCCTTTTCATGTTTTTGTCTTGATTTTGAAGTTCAGACTGAGGAAAAAATCTGTTTTTTCATGGATTTTCTCAAAAATTATTTTTCAACAGAATAAGCCCTACTGCTTTTTTTACTTTGTGACCGAATAGGATAACTCTTGCCAGGCTGTTTTATCATCATATGATAAAGATTTGTATAGAACAAAAATGTAACATCTTTACTCATTTTTGTTTTACTGTTGTTTGTATAAGGAGAATTAGTGAAAAATAAATACATAAACCAGAGAGATGGGAGTAGCAAATTTCTAATTCCTCTATACAAAGATGTATATGTACCCTTAGTTGCTTCATGCTAAGTTTCAGAACAATTGACAAAACACAAAAAAGTTCTAGGCAAATAAAAAATGTGTGATAAAAAGTCCAAAATGGCCACCATTATTATTACATAATGATGAAAAAAAGTTTTTTTCTGCTTGTTTGCCAATGCCATGTCCTAGCAACTCAGTACAAAGACAGTCTTTTCTTAAGACTTAAGAGATGGTGAAATTGTTTCTTTTAATAACACATGCCCTTAACTGACTGATGACATTTTCTGTGACATATGTGGGACAGTGTGGTGATCAATTGAGATGTTTCCCGCATCCTACATGGGATCAACTTTATAATTCTTTCATACCAACTCATTTCCCGCGAATGCTCCGGAAAACGTCTCTTACTGTACAGTCACCATTTGTTTCATTTCATACTGAGTTAGGCGGAAATCGGTCGGTAACTTTTTGAGTTTTTGAAGAACAAGGACAGTCACTTCAAAGTGCAAGTAGGGAAGGAAAACAGTAGTCAGATTGATCTAATAAACACAATGGCAAGCAGGGAAAGACAAGGAAAGTGGAAAGTTTTCAAACTATTCAGTGACTGTTAGTTTTGACGCTGACCTTTCAGACACAGGAGGTCGAAATTATGACCCTGTAGATCTAGCAAGGCAGAGTTCTACCATAAGGTGGTTAACAATTCCTAAGTCTAGATCTAGATCTATTTAGATCTAGAATCTCGTGAGTCTGGGTGTAGTACTAAGAAGGGTAAAGGCCCAGCACCAGCATATTATTTGTCTATATCTAGTACTTCTACATCTAGAGAACCTTTTTTTCTGCACAGCAGGCAGAGATGTAGAAACCATCACTGTCTGACTATTGGACAACTCAGTTAGATCTACATTTTCCAATATTCTCAGGAAACCCGAAATCTGACTCATTTTTAAAAAATTATTTAAAAAATCATATGTGACATAACCCATTTCTGTTTACTGTATCAGACTGTGTTGGTTTAGTACTGTCATATGTTTTGAAATGGTTGATGTAGGACTATGAAAAGTGTGTTTATTAATTTTTGAAATTTCTCTGAAAATCCAGTCTTCAGTGTATCTTAACTCAAAACAAGCTCAGTCTTCAGTGAGTTAAGTTACAATTCACCTAGCATATGTCTTTGACAGACAATAGAAGACAGCTCTGCATCGAATAGGATCTATAGTTTTCTATACATATATATATGTATGTATGTATATATATATTTGTATATATAACTTGGAAAAAGATTTTGCCTTCAGAAGAAAGACGAGGGTGCTTTCCATGAGGCCATTGAATGATGGCAGATTGTCTCTTGCTCTGGTGGGGTAAATTTTAGCTCAGAATCGAAGTGATTAGGAGAGATCGAAATGAAGTTGTATCACATAAGTCTGCCTCCCCTCCCCTCCCCCCCCCCCTTTTTTTGTTTAATAATAATTTGCTGGTTTGCTTCATTATTGCATTTCTGTTATCTTTACTGATGCGTTTTTTTGTTGTTGTTTTTTATCTGGAATGTTTTGAATTTTTGGATATTTATCAGATTAATTGTATAATGAAGATTAGCTTGCATCAGTTTTCTATGATATTATTTCTTGTGGCACTCATACATCAGTCTTATATATATATATCTAGCTTATCTCATGGGCAAACCTCAGATCTATTCAAATTAATATTTCCTGTATAAGAAATATTTTGATTTGCCAGTTTACCACATGCATGCATTGATGACATCATATAGTTTCTTCCATTGGTTTTTTAGAAAATTTTTCCTGGTACTGCTTGGGTGTGCTTTCATGGTGTTTCAATAATATGTACAAATGTCTGTAAATAAAACACTACATTTGGTGAAATCACATTTACTGTTGCTTTGATAGCCATTTTTTCCAGTCACCTCATTTCCCATCTCCTACATTACTACTCCTAGATCTTTTTCCAAACACATTTATGTTTTACATGTATCTTTTACAATCACAAGATCATACATGTTTGGATCATACAAACATATAAAAATAAAGAAACATACCAGTTTTAACAAATAAGTTGGTTTTTTTTTTAACGATTTTTATTCAGCAATAATGGTATGTGAAGCCGAGCCTCTCCCAGACACCTTTTCACTGATTCATTATAATATTTTTTTCAGTTTTCAAATTATTACTAAACATTCACAAATACTTCCTAGCTGATTTTTTAATTCAGTCAGGGCTGTTTCCATCCATATCTACACTCATCCATTCATACAGTACCATACAGAATATATGTAATATGCCAGCAGAAAACAAAAACTGGCCAACAGAATGACACAGCATAGCCTTGGTATCATTGAAAAAAGAGTATTTTCAACTGGAGGAGCAAAAAAGGGTTTGCCTGTGTGATAACCTAATTGCAAGAGAAATCTGAAAATACAGTCTTGGACTATGAACTTTGTTCCAGGGATCCATGATTTCAAGTTAGATGTGTTCAAATTATTCTGGTGAGATTGTACAGTCATTTAGAAATGCAATCTGATGCTATTAGCAATAGAAAGACCACAGTTTGGCTTTACAGCATACTACAAGTGTGTAACCAACACCTGAAGAGTCTTGATATTGTTAGTACTCTTGTCAGTGGTGTCTGTCACTACCACACAATCACCAAATTGACCTTCACCAGAAAATTATCTGTGCATTCATGAAAAGATAAATGAAATGATGTTTAGCCAACCATACTGCTTCACAAATGTCTGTCTACATCATGATCCATCATATTTCATTATAAATGAACAAATACGCAATGAAATTGTCACTTTTGTCATATCTCTGGGACACTTTCATGAACTGAACAGATCAACATTAAGAAAGCACCTGACCATGATACTGAAAGACATGGAGGTTAACACAATAGAGTAACCATTTTATCTGTCATGACAAGACATCTTTGTGTGGCTTTTTTGTCTCTGCTTGTATCTGCTGTAATTCTCTCAGACCCTGTTGGAAGAAATAAAACAGATTCACAATCATAAACATCATTGAAATGATCAGGAGACAGGAAACTTGGAAATCAGTGGTAGAAGGATCAACAACAGATATTTATCCATTTTAAAACATATTCAGCTTGAGAGAACAAAATAAGTAAGACATCCTGGAAATAATTTTTCATTTGCTATTTTAAAATTAATTTCATTATATTTCTACATCTTCCTTTTCCTTAAACTTTGTGATTTTCTTCAAAAATTGAGTACAAAACATTTGAACTGCTAACTGTTTCCTAAGTAGAGGAAGTTTTACATTTTAATAGAAACTGTTCATGGAATAGTTCATGGAAATACCACTTAAAATTTAAAAAATATACTTTTTTAAAACAAAGCATTAAGAAAACACACACACACACAAAACACCATAAATTGACCTCTAAAGCATCTATATCATGAATATGAACTTTTTGAGTAACCCAGCAAAAACCAAGACCGTTTATGGAAATTTATATACTTAGTAAGTCTGTCATTAGACGCTCTCAAAAGTGTATTGCAAAAAAAAAAAAAAAAAATGTATAATGGAATCCTGATAACACGCCCAGCCTTGGGACCAAACTTGAAGGATCGTGTTATCAGGATGAGTGTGTTATCAGGATCAACCATTTTTCTTGTCCAAACCCGTGCTGATTTTTGGAAACATGAAAAAAATACATCTGAAATAAAACAGGACATATATTTATTATTACTTATTACAATCAAACTGTTTTCACAAAAGAATTTGTGAAATAACTGTTCAAGCTACACACATAAAATTTGCACTGGGCAACGCCATTTTAAACGGGCTATCATGCGATGTGGTCAAAATCTCGCTAGTGGCGTTTTTTGCGGTTCAATCCAGTTTCTACGAAAGCTACTGCAAGCCACTGAAAATCGGCGAAATTCGGCGTATATGTGGAAATGAAGCAGCTTCGGCAAGTGGTGTATATCAGCGTCTGTGCATGGTATTGGGTTAAACTAGTTAAAGCTAGTAAAAGAATCAAATGCTGCTTGCTTACATTCTATATACGTCTCTCAACCTCCTGGTGGAGGTTTTCTCGATGCTGCT
Source organism: Peronia peronii (assembly GCA_039654565.1). Lineage (NCBI taxonomy): Eukaryota > Metazoa > Mollusca > Gastropoda > Systellommatophora > Onchidiidae > Peronia > Peronia peronii. Next base: position 10,718 of record JBCEWB010481698.1, on the reverse strand, counting down.
TGCTGACGAAATAGAAGTAGGTCTACCATGTTCAGATTTGAAAAAACCAAGCCTCCCCCCTCCCTCCCAAAAAGCAGTATTTCTAGAACTAAGATTATGATTCCAGTATGATAATTAAGATTATGAGGAGCTGCTGATCTGAGACAATAGAGTAAATACAATAAATAGAAAACACAAAGACTTTACCTCTAGGACTAGTCTAATGTGACCTTTGACTTTGCAAGCTTCTTGTGTCAATTGAGCAACCTGAGCTTGCAGCCTCTCTGTTTTCTTGTTGATAAAATCCACTGCTTCAGGTAAAGTCATTTCCAAAAAGAAGCCATAGCCAATGGACACACAAATCATAGATGGATTGGGCCTGTTGTGAACAAAATAAATAGTAAAAGTTGATGTCTTATTAGAATAAAAATACATTTGTATTGGCTATTACATGTCAAGTGGACAAATTTTTGTTTCTTCATTTCAAAAAAAAAAAAAAAAATTAATTTCTTCTCTAAGTTATGGAACAGGCCTATATGTAAGCTTGAAAATAATACAGTAACAATAATTACTGTAAACTTCTCTTGAATAGTTGGTCTAAAAGTAGGAAATTCTGAGTAAGAACCTTAATTTCAGGAGAACCGCATTACTGGTATCTGTCATTGCACTCAAAACTCTTTTAAACAAAATGTTATTCTCATATAAAATTAGAATGACTTGATTTTGAAAGTCTTTTCTAGATAGAAAGAATATAATATCCCTCTATATAACTAAAAGTGAAAGAGATACAGAAAAAATTAATTAAACTTGATAAACAGGTTATACAGTCGAGTCTGCTTAACTCGATTTTGCTGGAACCACCTTAATCTCTGATCCAAGAAAAATGCCATTTTCAAAGCCAAAAAATGCTGCAAAAAATGCCACAAAAAATACTATAAAAGCAAAAAAAAATCGAAAAACGCAGCTCACGAACTACAACAGATTTTTCATAAGTTTTCAGATAATGCTATTATATACAGCTTATTCGCAAGCATTTATTAATATAGATCTAATTGCATGTAATTGGATTAGTAATTAATCTAAATACTTTTTAAAAAAGGCACTACTAACAACACTACTACCAACATGGATAATCTCCATATCCTCGCTCCGTAATGATAAAACAAACATGACAAATACACGATAAATGGACAGGGCGAAAAACTGATGTCACTGCATTTATCAAAGGTCATGATGAATAAAGCTGATATAGCTGAACACTTTTTACTGTACCTCAGCCTGCCAAACCACCACACACATGCTAAAACAATTCAACTTTTAAATCTCATGCAACTTAGTAAAGTCTATTCAGCCAGGCACATGAGTTTACAAAAAATGATGTACTAGTACTATATAATGATTAAAAATAAAAAAAATAATGTATTTGTTGTCAAACACAGGTTCTGAAAATTGCATTTAACATTCACATTACACTGGTTCAAATGATGTTCTGCTGGATCATCAAATGAATATTTCAAACTGGCCATATGTTTTGCAGTATCTTTATGTGCAGCAAGGACAAATTTTCTCTACTGATTTAATACCAAATTGCAAGGAGAGCAAAATAACTTGCCTCCTGGGTCCTTATACTCAGCATGTTACTGGTGTGGCGTGACACTTGTCCACTTTTAGAAGTTTGTTTTGGTGTGCTGATGAAGTGGTCCATTTCAATCAGATCTAGACCAAATGTCTTTCCACTTTTGACCGCTTCTGTCACTAAGTCTAGAACTAACAACTAGATCTAGATTCTATACCTCAATCCTACCTACAAGACATAAGCCATACGTCAAAGAAAGAACAAATCACGCAGTGATCATATTAAACACCTTTGTTTGTGACCCGATAGATCTACAACACTGATTTTAGCTTGGCTGGGTAGCCATTGCAGCAGCGCACTTGGCTTTTTCAGAGTCATATCTTCATACTGGCTATGTACAGCAGGCCCAGACTTGAATTTCTTTGTTGGAAGCCCTCCTCTCTTCAGTGCCTTTCCCTTACCCCTCTACTATCAAAGTACCATAGTCCCTTTCCATAGCAGTAGGTCTGTATTCAGATCTAAATTAGATCTATCTGTTGAGGACGCGAGGCCAGGCTGACCATCATTACTACTTGATCTCCATGTCTCAAAGTCCAGTTCTGGCTCACTTACATATTCTGACTCAGAATCATATTCGTCACCTTCAGCTTCCTCAACCAGCAAAATACCCATGCATGTATTCAGATTAAAAACAAAAACAACGGTGATTCGCAGACATTCTGGTGTGATTGCAGACGTCTGCTAGATTGTTTATGTTCTGACTTTAACTGTTATGTAGAGGTCGACTCTGGTCACAGTAGTAAAGAAACCACCTTGGTATCGGTGATTTCCACCCGTACTTGGCACGTTTACATACTTTCAATACTGATCAGGTACTTCATGGTGATGTAGAGCACGAAGGGGTTAATAACTAACCTGAGGCTAGAACATGTACTCAACTATGGCTTTCCTATTTGTCTCGGCCTAACCTAAGGATATGTAAAAGAAGAAGTAAGCAAAGCGCATTTGATCTTTAACTATGGAATATCGATATGGTATCGACACAAAACATGTTTATTTTGTTTTCGTGCCAGGTAAGAAAAGTGTGCCAAATTAAAAAATCTCAAAATCAACAAAGAATTTGTATCAACTTTCATTGCTAAAATATAAAAAAAATGCCCAAAAATGTCAAACGGCATGCGTCAAGTAGGTAAAAATGTGGCTGCATGATGCCGCGTGTGGCCGCACAGTTCTTGGATCACAGCTTAATGGGTTTGAGGAAGCAGAATTCGACTTCCAATTTTAACAAGGGAGGCAATTATCGGATGACTAATTAGGCATATTTCATTATAGGATTATTTCCCTTTATTAAAAAAAATCATGTTGTGGGTTCCAAACTTCCCGTTTATCTTAATTCTAGATCTGGGAACCAGCCACAGAGCGAGCAAAACTCTCCGCGGCGAGATGCTGGCCTGCTAACCTGGACGACGGCTCTAGTGCTTTGTTTCACTTTTGATTTCTGACCACTGACTCCACCCAGCCTTCTAAATGACATTGTGTAAGCCTAAATCGGATCTTTGACTGACCATGTGCTTCCTCAAATCCCTCCCCTAACTCCACCCTTTTTTGACACATAATATTTGAAATTAGTCATTGGTAGAGGGGCTGTATTTACTGTCAATTACATTGGGGTGTCAAGTTTGCCACCCCTTATACACAGACCATACTGTTACACGTTCATCCATAACCCTATAATAATTCCATGGACCAAGCCATTTCATAAAAGGGGTGTACTGACATTCATGCTATAGTATCTCAATGTAAACTGTAAGCCATCATCCGTCTGGCCATGTGGATTTCGATCATTCTTCTTAGATCAGAGGGGCCAGCATTTGACTTCATGTGGCTACACAGAAATATGCACAACTGGTCAAATAATGGCATAGAATGAGAGCACAAATGAGCTATCTGATATGTAATTGAATAGATACATAGACTGATTTAGCTTTCATCCATGCACAATTATAGCTCACTTTTACCTTACCCTCAACAGTCTGATCGCTGGTCAATGCGAAACTTGTTGAGTGGGCCATGTGGTTGGGGGCTGTCTAGTTGTTATTCAGTATGGAATAACAAAGACTATTTTATATTCCCCTCCGGCATCATTATTTATGTTGGATTACAGACTTACAAGATACTTGAGAGGGCTTGAGCAGACCATGTGGCTTTTGATTTCCATTCTTCCTTTCTGTCCACCAGGAGTTCATCATTGAGTAGTATGGGCTGTCTCATATTCTTACCTAATATTTCCATTGAATGTTGAAAGATTGTACAATGAGATGCAGCTTTGCCATCATTTAACAACAGTTTGACAAAACTGGGGTAGACAAACCGTTTTAAGTCTCAGCGAATGATAATGAGGAGCCAGTCTGTATATCATCATCCCAAGCCTAGAGTTAAACCCAAGTCCACTCGTTTAATTGGACTGTAAGCCCTGGACAGTCTTGAAAGAAAGAAAAGTGGAGGTAGAAGTGGTGTTGTAGTGTTTAGCCCTGGGGTAGATTGTATAGTTTTTCACCCAGAAAAGATCTGTTGAGTAGGTCTCATCCCTGAAAAGGACTTTTCCTGAAGAGTTTTAGCCCTGAAAAGGGCTGTTTAATAAAGTTATAGCTTTGAAAAGGGGTTAGGGGAAGCCATCACGTTGTCTGTGAGACTGTCTATAAAATGTGAGTCAACCGTACACGAAAGAGTGAGCACGATGTAGAATCTGACCTAAGCCATCACGGTGCTGTAATACAGGTGACTGTAATATAGGTGCTACACCCTATTATAGTGTTGCCTTTTCACTTCGTAACAGTACATGAGCTGTAGGTTCTGCCAGGATGCTTGATTATCGATCAATTGCTCGGCAATGCTGGCCCTCGAATGCTGTTCCTACTCCCTCAGTTGAACACATAAGGCCTGCTAACACTGCAAGTGGCATAGGACACACTCAGTACTTGTAAATTTAATGTGTCATACCTCTTGCTGCATCCATGGCACTGTCTGAGAGTCTCCTTTGTTTTCAAACCATCTGCTTTCAGTGGAAATCATGGGGAGAGGACAAAAGCCGATTTCCACCTTTGTGGTGGCACTGATGGTTCGAGTAACGGACATTTACGATAATGGCTTCTTGTTATGAGAAGACATTTAATAGGTAAATAGAATTTAAAAAATCTATTGTTTCATTTGTTTTCTAATTATTAGACATTCAAATAATCCAAGAGCGACTTGAGTGGACTCAACAGTACATGTATCTAAAACAAGTGAATTTCTAACAGAGAATTAAGTAAATAACCAAATCATCTCATAATTGATGGCATTAAAGTGTAGAGTAGAGTCAGGTAAGTTCCCCAGATGGGGAAATTCACCACCTGCTCTACCTGTGCTTATTCAAGATAGAATAACTCATTTTACCTATGTTTGGACGAGCTCAAGTGGAATCCTATTTATAGTTCAAATGTTTTACAATGCGATTTTATACGCCAATCAAATTAATCAAGCATTGTGTGAAAACAACAGTATGTCCTGTGTGATGGCATCGGTGCGACCCCATGCGGTACCTCCCTTTTCTTGCCTTTCTGGTTTCACTGTCCCCATTTTGCCAGGCTGGGCTTGTCACTGATTATCGTTTTTTGTCACAATATTGCGCAAATTTGCTGAAGAAATGCTTTAATTAGCTTGTTTGTTCATTAAGTAGAATTATTTGATGGTTTATCATTGTGAGATTGTATTTGTAATTCAAAACTGTGTTTGTAAAATAATAGATCTAATCAAGGAAATTCGCCACTTATGTCGGGGAAATTCGCAGCCACAATTTTGTAGATCCAAAGCTTCTCAATTCTACTTTCTACAGTAGAACTGATCTTCGTAAACGTAATGACTATAAAACAAATAAACATATCTACAATTAATATACTCATGAGGATATACAAAAAGCTCTTGAAGCTGTGAAAAATGATCTTACTTGTGTTGGGGCAGCTAGAAATTTTGAGTGTTGGGGGACAGGGGAGGGGGGAAGCTACATGTAACATGGGTTTAACTTCTTTTACTGATTTTTAAAAGAAATAATAAAAAGAAACTAAAAACAAACAAAAACAATTAAAAACAAAACATAACAAAAGAAAGAAAACAATTAAACAAAATCCAGCTGTGGCGAATTTCCCCCCATGCTGGTGGCAAATTTTCCTGACCGGTGGCGAAATTGCCCAACAAGGATCAAACACGTAGAAACACCGAAACTACTATAACACAACAGGAAAGCAGGGCGATTTAACCATAGTCTTCATTTTGATTGGTTGCTTAAATTAGCAGGTATTGATAGAAAGCCAACACATGCAGTGGAAGAGAGAGAGAGAGAGGTCGAGTACGGCAGCACTGCCTGTGGGTGGCAAAGTTACCTGACTCTACTCTAAAAAGTTTCATATTCAATTCTCCCACTTTTTTCTCAGATTTTCACTCACTTCTGAATTGACCACAAACATTTTTTCACTCAAACTGAAAAGTTTTCATGTAAAACAAAAAAAAAAGACAAATATTCTAAAAATTGAAAATGATCAAGCAAACTTACACATTTGCTTGGACATAAAAGTTGCATCCAAGGTCAACTTTGGTTTTCAACTCTGACTGTGGTTTTATGTCTTCCTGTAAAGGGATATTAACTGATACAATAGATGAAGGCTGACAAAGTGGGTGAATCATCAGAATGGGTGAAGAATGAGCAATGCACCAATAAATAGAGTAGACATGAGCTAAGGAAATGCTTCTAGCGAATAAAAAGAATTGCGTGAATACTCTCAACTATTTAATGATGAAATTTTGTGACAGTCAGGTAGAAACTTTGCTAGTTCTTGAAATATAAGAGCTATCAACAAGTACTATTTTAAGTGCTTGACTGCAAATGAGTTGTAATTTGGTAACATATATACCTGAAGTTTCTGAATTGTTGTTTTCAGTTGTAAATATTCAGAAATTTCTTCATAAAGTTGGTCTCTTTGTCCTATGATTTTCCTGTAGATAACAGAAGAATACTGATCTTTAAGGTAAGACAGAGATATATTTGCACATTTATGTCTTACATTTGCCTAGATAGGTTGTTGTGACAAATTATATTTCATAAGTTTAAAAAAAAAAAACAATAACTTATAAAATCAAGTTACATAACTTTATGTTATAAGAATGGTGGTATCTTGTAACCATGTTAGCACAAGCAATATTTGAGGGGGAAAAAGCACCAAAACTATTTTTCACTTGTAAAGAAACAGCCGAAAATGTGAACTCATGTAGTGACCACACATATATATATATGCTCATGCTAAAAGAAATAATATGGCCGCTTTGTGAGACATCTGAAATATGATCACAGCTGTCATACTGATAGTATTTCATGACTGCACTACCTGAGATCTTCCCGCAAGCGCTCATTCAGGAAAGTTTCATAGGCCAAGACTTTGGGATCTGATGCCATGATGATGGCGGTAAGATACCACCCTTAGGAAATGCAAGCAACTGAAAAAAATAATTATTAATGAATACAATTTTATGAGATATTCTATCGTCAGTAGGAACACTGTTGTTCTGCTCCTGGTCATTGAACTGATATTGATACACAACAATAGATCAAATCAAAACTTTCCTGCTATCCAATCTCAATCTAGGGGCTGACAGAAAAGCTACATAAATTTAAAATAAGCTCTGAAAAAAGGAAATAAAAAGGAAAAAATTATGTTCAACAAAAACTAAAATATTACCAAACCACTTCGCACTCTCATCTTTATCAGCCAATCCAATTTTCATTAATGTGCTGAATTCTAAACAACCCTTATAAGAAAATCTAAACCAGCTATGATTGCTTATTTAAATCATGTTTTCACTATGTCATGTTCATGTGCACATGACAGAGAATTTGGAGCAAACTAGGAATGGAGAGATCTTATCTTTGTCTAATCTATAAAAACTAATATTTGTCAGTGTACATAATATAGGCCTGTGCATGACCGACAATTTTCACAACCGACAGTTAATCGATTAATCAACGCCATGACCGACATGTTCGATTATTCTATCGTTTAAATATTTTTTCTTTGCCATGTATGACGTCACCACCAGACTGTTATCGGTTACGATCTTGACCATAGTCGATTGTGACCAGAAACAAACAAACAAAAAAAAACACTACCCACACTCAGTCTTGAGTTTCACTCACTTGATCTCTTTCTCAGATTAAGAAAAACTCGGAGGGTGAGACTCAATATTTCACAAATTGGATTTCGCAAATCGATCGCCTGTCAAATTCAATTCTAGTGCAGTTTGATACCAAATATTATCTTACAAGTCTCATTATCTGAGATTTTAATTTGATCACAAAATGAGGCGATCATCTCACCTGTCAATAATTCGGGAAAGACATATTATGTGTCAAACTTTGACACCAGTGGCAAAGCTGTGTGGTGGGTGAGAGTAGGGAAAAAATTAACTATGCATCCATTGAAATAGTGTCAATCGTCGAGCATGACCCAATTCAACGCTGTGACCCAACTCTAAGACTCAACAATATACAGGCCTATTATAATCTTACATATAAATAAAAATAAATGCAATTCAAATATGTCAGGACAATTTCATGTTATCATCTGCATCTATTTGTACTAGACAGTGAAAACAAAATAGATAAAAAAAATTCAAGTAAAGACAGTCATATGATTTTTTTCCGTTTGTTTTTTTCTAGATACTGCAGGAATTTGGGAAATGCGCTATTATTTTATTCAGTCATTTATTCAGAGGGAGAGGACAAGTGAGAATTCAAAGTGTATACTTCAAAATTGCACTGGGCACGTCAAAGTCTATCACTTTCATAATGGCCTCAACCATAAACGCGTCAGAAGAAACAGAGTGCAAACATTTTCACAATGATATTGATTCATGTTCAAGAAACGACAGTGCGACAAAAATGGCAGTTTACATATGAAATGAATATAGCTATCTAAAACCCAGTTCATATGCGAAGTATGATAAGGCTTGGGAGATCACAAACTTGATACTACTAGGATCAAATACTGATTAAAACTCATCATTTAGCATGTTATTGTTAGCAGATCAGTGGCATTTTTTTTCATGGAAAAAGGTGATATAGCCGAGGGAGGAGGATGGGAAGCGTGACTCGCATGTTGCCAAACACAAATTTTTTTAGCTATGGATATTTGTTTCATAGTCGATCATGACCGACATAATCGAAACTTCAGTTATCATAAGCAATTAATCAATTATGACACCATGACTAATGTAACCAATAATTGTGACTAATCATGCACAGGCCTAATATATATATAAACAATAATATAATGTAGATATAGTCGGGACAATTTCATATTATTACCTGCATCGTTTTGTACTACGACAAAGAACACATTTACATAAGTTTCACCATGACATCGCTGCTTAAAGAAAGATGGGCAGGAGAGCAACTGACTGCAAAATGAATTAGGTGGATGTGTATACAATAGACAATCTAATGGACATGGACAATTGAGTGAATGGTAAAAATCTAGACTTAGCCTGGATCATAACCTAACAAATCTGCATGCTAAAGAGTAAAGCATTTTAACACTTCCATTTTTGTACGGCTGCCCCTATTTGCAGTAGTAATAGGAAATACGCAGTGGAGCTCTTATTTGCAGTACTGCATATTTCCTATTTTTACAGTAGTGTTCATTTACATACGAAACTTACGATTTGCACAGCATTTATTATCATTATTAGCAAATTAAAATTAATCCTTGGATCTATATTGCAGTCATCATGATACAAGTAATAGAAAAGAATTTTCAAAAAAAAAAAAAGCCTGGATTGGAAATGGGTCTTCCATTCTCGGCAGATAACGCATCTAGATCCTTTATAAAAAACGTACAGAACTGTAGTAAAAATAACATCAAATACACAAATACATTATATAAAAATGTTTAATTAAAAAAAAAACAACAAAAAAAAACTAGGGAGCTTCTGAGATTTGAACCTCATACTCTCGAGTGGTCGCAAGATCGCCACGATGGTCACATAACCATTTGGCCACAGAGAACAGTGACCAGGGTTATGGTTTTGATTTAAGCTTTTCAGCCTCCTTGGGGGTGGTTATCTCAGCTGTTTAAGGTTCAGTGAACAGCTGTGAAAATTTAATTATTATTTTACTGAGGACTCTAACATTTGACAGGACAACTTGCCAGTGACCTTGTTTTTTTGTTTTTCATGTGTTTTTTTTTTTTTTTCATATCAACGATCCACATGCTAGTCGAATGTGCATCAATAATGACTTACTATGAAATTCTACGAGGTAAAACGTCTGAATGCTCTTGGAAAAGAGTGCAACAGTAAATGAGCAAAACAAAATTATGGGTTTTAGCCCCAATCGGGGACTATTTAAAGTCACTCCCTTTTAAAAATTATTTATTGTTATTATTATTATTATTTTTTAATCTATTGAATAGCACAATATCTGGGATTATAAATCCAACACTTACTACTGCAAAGTTACAGAAAATGCAACAGATCTAGTACTGCAAATAAGGAGTGACTTCCCCTTGCTTAGTACTGCTTATAGGAGCTCTACGACATATTCAGACCAATTTGCAGCACTACTGCAAATAGGCATTCCGTTTTTGTAAAGTTAGATCAAAGACTAAAATGCCCTAGTGAGAAACTCAATAGGCCCCGTTGGGCACTGTGAGTCAGTTTAGAACTAGATCTAGATTGTTCTAGATCTACATGTTTGAACATCAGAAATATGAAACTAATTCACTTGTTGATGTTGGACAGTGTTATGTGTGTTTTGCAGCTAAGGCTGGATTTCTCGGACTAGATCTAGATCTAGATCTAGATACAGTCACCTTCGCTGGATTTCCCAGACTAGATCTAGATCTAGATACATCTAGATCTAGACGCAAACATCTCCCTGACACACTGAGCCTCCAGTCCTGTAGATCTAGATCTAGATTCTTGAGGGAAGATGAAGGAAAATTCGTTTTTAACTCTAGAACTGCGACCCAGCCTAAGGGCTGCAATGCCCTGCGGCACGTCTTGCCGGCTTGTCAATCTGCATCGCCGGCGCCACTGCTTAAACCTCAGGGTGTTTGTTTTGACTATAGAGACTCCT
>JBCEWB010481587.1:0-19441 GCA_039654565.1 Peronia peronii | reverse complement strand
GGTGATAGATAGAACCCCATAACCCATTGCGACCTAGGGACTCCCCAATATGTACATAATGTATATAAAATAAATATAGTCCAAATAAATATCGTAACTCTGTCTAAATAAATATCGTTAAAAATTAATGTTGTAAACGTAGGCATGCAAGGGAAATAAGAAATAAAGACCAATGGCTCATTCCTGTGTAGATAGAGTAGGGAAAAATAGAGTAGGAGATACGGACACTAGGGATGTGAGATACCAAAATAACAATAGCAAGGGACCCACGAGTGACCACAAAAAGTTTTTTTGTTTTGTTTTGTTTTGTTTATTTTTTTTTAGGAAAAATATGATTTGCTTTCTGTTTGTTTGTTGTTTATTTTAAACAAAACCCGGTCGAGATAACCTCCACTAGGAGGTTGAAAGACGTATTATAGAATATAACAGTCATAACATTTTTTTATTCAGACAGACGGAACGCAGCACTTCGCCATTTTTCAGAACCCAGGTCTGTCTCAAAGATAAATACCATAGTCTGGGATCACGAGTCACGAGCATGCATAAAACCTAAAAGAAGAGCATGATGCTGTGATGTTGAATGTATTCCTTGTCAGCTTTTCAGGGTCATTAGAGGCCAACATGGTCAATTTCGTTCTTTGTGCATTATCAGGTTTTGCGGCCATCGACTAACCGATGCTTACTAGAGATCCAGTGTCGTAGAAGCAATTGGATGCAGATGGCGGGAAGAGAGAAGATAAGGATTTGAACATCAATAAAATGGCCTGTTTTCTAGACCAATCGAGTTATCTATGGTATTTAAATGCCCCCACCCCTCCCCTCCTCCCCGCGCAAAAAATGATGCAACTTGTGCAACCAGCAGGAGACAATATACCGTACCGGTACCACAATGGAAATAAACGCCAACTGAGTAGAGCCTATATTTCTCTCAAGGTGCCTCTGGCACATTCCATTGTCGCAGTGCGGACAATTGTCTCAAGAACCTCACTGTACCCCCGGATTAACGTTTTCATGCAAGTTTTTTTTATTAACGTTTTTTTTTTTTTTTTGTGGGGAAAATGTTTTCAGACTTAGATAAATGTTTTCAGATTTAGACTTTATAGATGTGCGTCATGACAAAATTTGCCAAATAAACATGAATAGGAACAATGACATTAGTGAAGTATATATTGTTGTAACACTACAGATATTATATAAAATTTATGATAATTGAAAGAGACAAAGATAATGAATGTTTGATGTACGGATTTTTTATATATGTAATAATTATATAAAGCAATACGGACGAACGGTGGAAAGACGACGCGTACTTCCGTTATTAAACCATTTAGTGCGGGACGTCGATATGGCGGCCGTGGCACTAGACAATCCGTTGCTCGTTATTTCTTTCAGTCTTCTCAGCTGCCTCGTCTTTGAGATTACGCATTGTGCTCAACCATTCAAGCATTTCTCGACTAAAACTCCTTATTCATGGATACACCCTGAAACACTTACGAATGTAGTCGAAGACGAACTGTACGATCTCAAAGAAATTTCAGGAATGGCCTGTTCTGCTGTGCATGCGTCTGCTGTTATCAGACATGGAACGAGATACCCAGGTCTTGAGGACATACAGGACATATCCAGAATCCATGAAATACTAATTGCAGCCATGGAACCAGACGTAAATCCTGATCTTTACAATTGGAAGAATCCGTTTCCTACTAACAATAATAAAGCTCTCTCTTCTCTAGGTGAAGAAGAACAAGAGGCCTTGGGGAGAAGACTTTCAAAGAAATTATCAACTCTGTTCTCAGAAGAAGACATCAACAATTTTAAATTTATTGTCTCAACAATGGAAAGAACTAAGCAAAGTGCATCAGCGTTTTATGAGGGCTTTTCCCATATTCTCTTTGGAGAGGAGGAAATTGATAATGAATTTGATTCAGAGGTTAATAATGAATTGATGAGATTCTTCAGTTTGTGTGCCAAATATGTATACAGCGTAGAGAAAAATAAAACAGCTCTGAAAGAATTTTATTCATTTTTGTCAAGTGATAAAGTTATTTCAATAAGAAATAAGATGCAGCAAAAATTAGGCATTCAAGATGATTTGCTGAGTACAGGTAAGTTATCCAGACAAATGTCACTCTATATAGATCTCATATTATAGTCACCAATATTGTGAATGGAAGAAAACTGAGTCATTTTTCAACAGCAAATCATCATCATCTTATTAAATAATCTCTCATGGTCTATAATTGTCTGACATTGTGTGCATAACCTTATGGCTCTTCCAGTAATGGCCTAAAATTTATACCATTTGAGTGATCATATCTACAAATAAGGGCATTTTAGGCATACTGTTGCACAGAATTTTTAAATTTGTAACATTATATACATACAACTTTGTTCTAGATACATTGTAGACAAGATTCTTGCATACATACAATGCTATTTGAAACTAAGTTGTGAAATATCTGATCCTCATACGAATCTTTTCCTGTTTTATACACAGCAAATGTACGCCTGATATATCTGATATGTGGATATGAAACAGCTGTGTTCAAAACATCACCTTGGTGCTCACTAATTGATGAGGAAGACATGGAGGTGTTGGAATATCTGGGGGATTTGAAGGTTTGTAATGTCAAGCATTAGCACATCTATTGTGAAATGTTTATCATTTGGACTAATATTTGCAACAGTAGCAATAAATAATTTAAGCGAGTCTGAGAAAGACAATTCCCCACACCAGAATTAGACAATATGTGGCTCATCATGACGGTTTGGTCTGGAAGGTACACAGGGTGGTTTCACACAATCAGGGCAGAAAGGCCAAGGCGGAGGTCAGATTGGTCGAATTTTGGATTTTTGACCAATACTGCATTTTAACATATCGAAACATGAAATAGAACTCAGCAACTAATTAAAATCATTTTTGCGACGAGGGGAGTGAGTTTACAAGCTTCGGAGTGTCTCGAAAAACTGTATTTTTTAACTGACGATCGTTAATCTCTACAGCAGAAAACCCTCATAGGGAAATCTCCTATGTGACTTAAAAACTGACATTTCATTGGCCACTGGCATACTAACGCGAGTAATTTATCCCAAAATGTCTAGAGTTTATGTAAACAAATAGCATCGCCATTCGTAGCAACAATGGAACGCCCCCTGTTGCTGCATGTTCATTGGCTAAAAGATGTCATGTGACCCGCCATTGACCCATAAACTGTAAAACGGTGGCGAGCAGGGAGACTGAAATTGTTCGTGCGCTCAACTTGCAAAGGAATCAAATTCAGCAGATGCTGCAGGTTAGACCAAGATCAGGCAGCTGCAAGAAGATCATTTTTTTTCTGACGGTGCATCAGAGGTAGTGGCAGAAGAACAAGAAGAGCTGTCGACCTCTGCAATCGGAAGGGATGGGCCAAGGAGCTTACTTGGGACCAGCCCTTTTCCTACGTGGATCTAGATCTAGAAGACAGTAACACAATGATAGCGGCAGTGAAACAGATGAAGACCTGGTGATCATTCATTCAGTAGCTTTAGGGGAGGTGAATCTGCAGACCACAGCTGACACCGACCCTGAGCTGCAGAAGATTCGCTCTTGTTCATGTGGATGCGAATTGAAGCTGGCCTCTGTTTGAGATAGTTCATCGAGGATGAAATTCTCAATCGTCGAATGACGGTCAACGGAATGACTACTTCTAATGGTAAGTGCTCAAACCCTTTAATTAAGAATTAATCATTTCAGCCAGCTTTGCAGTAGCATAACCGAGTTGGTATGCTAGAAGAACTAGACAACAGTTGTTTTTTTTCCACTGATGATGGTAGATCTATTCAAGTTGTGTGATCCAATACCCACATGAGTGTGCAGCGTCAAGGTTACTTTGTCAAAAGTATCAGGCAGTTTGTGCGTGATGACAGCAAAGACTGCCTTTGTCCTCAGTAATTATTACACAGTTCTTCTCTTCATACATTTCCTTATGTTTCAGTCTTCATTCAGTTTTAACTTGAGAAACGTTGATCATTCTGACCTTGCAGTTTCAAGCACTTCCATGAACACTCATAATATCCTTACAATTTCACGAGATAGTTTGTCTGGATTTTTAATTTGTCTTGATTCAAATCAAGATTTCACTTATGTTACTTTACTGAATGTGTTTTTAGCAGGTTTTTATTCATCAGTCACCATTTATCTATAATTATGTGCATTCATTTGTAGAATTCCATCCTCTAGACCGACCAGCTGTGGGATATTGTCTTGTTTCTTACCCACCCATTTACAGTTGCCTATATTTTCATTACAGTAACTAAAATAATTTAACAGTGGCTGAACAGCAGATACCAGACAAGTACACAGTGTTTTATAGAATTCTTTCATTGTTGATTGTATGTTTACGTGTTTGAATATCTTGGACAACAATTGTATGCAAATGGATGATATTGTATTTAGTTGTGCTTAGTTATCCAGCCGTTCTGGGCACAATATAGCATAATCATACTGATGTGCTGTTAAATCCCAACTCAAACAAACAAACAAACAGGTCTTCATCAAATTAAAGTTGTCATGGGTTGTGTGAAGCTTGAATATGCTTGTATTTAAATATAAAGCTTTTCCCTTGGTACAAATATTTTATATTCTTAAACAGCTTGGAGGACAACTTGATCCTGCAGATATGCATCATGTCCAGCTGAACCCTTGTATACAATAATTATTTCTGTACATTTTTTTTTTTTCATATGGGTAAAATGTCTCTTGAATTGTCAATCATTGCTATTTAGAACATGCATTAATTTTATGTGGATTGTTTTTAATAATAAAAAGTAAAGTTGTCATAAGGATTTAGGTTTTTTTTCTGATGACTGTGCAGGAAGTGTGTTTTTGATACAAGTGCAAGCAGGTCAAGGCATTGTAAATCGGTGACAGTTCGATCAATCTTTGTGACAATAACATGTATTGTAGTCTAAAGGATAAGAAATATACATACAAAATTTTATTAGCCTATCTTAAAAATAAAGGATCCTTTGCTATAGAGATATAATGCAAAACTTTGAACACGAATTTCTCAGTTTTTATTTTTTTTTCGACAACCCCGTGCAATAACTTGAAATGCTCATAACTCCGTCAAATAATATCATTGAGCAATGAAGCTGGCGTCAAAAGATAGCTGAGAGATCACTCTTTCACACTGCATCAGTAACTCAATTTGCCCAAAATGTACCTTCTGGACCGAACTGTCATGAAGAGTCACATATGTTGTTTTTTACCCCCTAAAAATTTTAAGGAACTGTTAAATGGCAAAGGGCATACATTTTTCGACCTGATATGCTGTGGAATCCAGTTAAGTACAATTGCCTATTACAGTTGTACCGAATTCAGGTTGAGAGTCTTCCTTAGTACACTAAATCTGAAAAGTTATCAACTAGCTATTAACAGTATGGAGAAATACAGTATATTTAATATTTTGGTTGAAGAGGTGTGATGGGGAAAACATAGTTTCCAGCATTCGGATGATTTTGACATTTTATACTAAAGGTTTTCCATTTCATGCTTTGGTGGAATTCTGAATGCCACTGGAGTATTGTTTTCATTCACAATCCAGAAAGAAGTGTCACTCCAGCATGTTGCTATGAACAGTGATCCTGCCTGCCACTGTTATTAAAGCCTATAACTATAGGTGCAGTACATGCTGTTTTCTGCACATGTTAAGGAGGGGGCGCATCTTAAAATTAAATTTTTGCTAAAAAAATGCAATTTTTGGTTTTCATTATCTCTTAAAGATCTTGCCTTTTCTTAATATAAACATGGTATTAAAAACGTGATACTTCTTTAATGTATTGACCCATAGTCATTCAACAGATGTCCCAGTCTATTGTCAGCCAGGATTTGGCTCCCTCTGGTGGCTACATGCAGTGGCAGATCATCACTTTTGATTATATACAGGCAAATAGTGCAGAAAACAGCTGATTATGACCTCTCCTAGCAATATCTTAAGCCCCAATGCCAGAAATGGGAGGGACCAAAATTCGAGAAAAAATATGAACAGAAATTCAGGAAAAGGCAACAAAAGACACAGAAATCGTGGAGAGAGGGTCAGCATGTGAAAAACAGGCCACTTAGAGGCTAAAACTTGAATAGAGAATTCCCCACATCAATTTTTCCCTTAAACAAAACTTTAAATGTGCTTTGCTCAAAACGCATTTTTTTTGTTCAGTATTTTGCTACCACTTTTTTATTTCTGGACCAGTTGTAATTAGCTTTGATGTACACTCATTTACAAAAAAAAAAAAAAGAAACTTACATATATGTGCATCTCATTACATTTGTATGTTTTGGAGAAAAATGGGTTTTTGTTTTGAAAAGATGGTGAAATTTGAAATTTCACTACATGGCATGTTCAAAACTTTCTACAAAATTTCCTTTTGCTATTGTGGAGCTGAAAATGTGTAACTTTTAAATGTTATGCCAAACCAAGTTTAATCGAGTTCCTTGTTATTTGATGGAGGAGATAGATGTCAAAGATAGCCATTATTGAGAAGTCAAAATCCAAGATGGTGTCATTGCCATAGCAACCATTTGAGAAAGTTGATTTTTTTTTCACTGTTTTTTTTTTCTAATTTGAACATGCTGAATTCGATGGGAAAGATTAAAGTAGTCTGTCTGTAATAATAAAAAAAATCACTTCCAGGACATGCCCAAACTTCATAATATCTTCCACACTTCTGCGCATGTATAAAATGCTTTAGATCTGTGCATAACAGCAACTGAAACTACCCACAATATTATGAATGTGAAAAGAATATAAGAAATATAGATTTAAATGTGTAACATTTTGTCGATTTGAACTTTAATTATGTTCATTACGATACTCTCTTGGTTGTTTTATGATACAAAATGATTCTAAGTAGGAGCTATGGATAATTGCACATGACTGCGATTTCCCAAGGTAATTTGGAAAATTTCCCACCTTGTCTTTGATTTTGATCTACTTTTTAAGTCAGCTATCCCTCTTACGCAGGCAGGGTTGGGAATGTATTAAGTGCATTGTGGTATGTATTATGAACCAATGATGAAATTAATCCACCGATCAGTCAATTTTGGCCTTTCTTCATGCTTTGACCTGCCCATTCCAATACTGGCTGATAAGATAAAGACTTTCAGAGAGGGCCATGTTATTTGTAAGGATCGGATGATAGGTGCCTCCTTTACATTTCATTGATGTTTAGTTTGGTTGTGGTAAGAAATTAGCATCTGCAAATGATTGTCTATGGTTCCCGACATTCTGATAGCCAAACATTAACAACAACCAACATTAAGTTAATTGACATTCTTATCAGCTTAACCATCGAGTCCCCTCCTTGAAAGGGCAAAACTCATCTCTCATACTCTTGATCAAAGCAAGTATTTCTTTCACCTAATATACTAGAAATTAGAACTGTGTCACTTTTGCATGCCATGAAAGAGCTGCCCATATTTAGGTACAAATTGTGTAATATAAAAATAAAGAGAAAATAATCGCCACAAAATAGTGCACAATTAAATGGTGAAATTTAGTCAGTCATGGGATAGAAATTGACTTTATTACAGAAAACTAAACTCATTATGTTCATATCAATGATAGATAAATTTAACACTGAGATTAGAGCTATGTCAATATTTTCATTTTCAGCACTACTACAAGAATGGTTATGGCCACAACATCACATGGCAGCAGAGTTGTCCCCTCCTGTCTGAAATTTTCTTTGTGATGGACGACACTATTGTAGAGATTGAGAGTGCAGAAGATGATGAAGAAATTGCAGGGTAAGCATCAGAGCCCCTTTTGTTTACAATGCTGTGAACGATACTATGGAATCGTGAGCTCATCTGTTGGTGTACTGGGTTAAGGTGTGAGAATACAGCACTGTGTGGCCTTGACACACTTAACTACAGATTCCAACACAATGAAATACATCCTTGCAAATTCAAAGCCCACACACAAGGTAACTGCGCAGCACCTTGTGGGTCCACCAATCCTATTGTAGTTAGCATTGTTAATTGTAGGCCCAGTAATTGGTCCAGCTGGACACAAAGAATAGCAAGGGGCCCCAAAACAACTTTTTTTCTGTGAAAGGAAAAAGAGAATTTTTATTTTTTTAAATTTTTATTTTTTAAATATGAAAAAAAAAATTTATTTACTTTTTTTTTTTTTAGGAAAAACATGATTTTTTTTTTTTTAACAAAAACCCGTCAAGATAACCTCCACTAAGAGGTTGAAAGACCTTTAAGAACGTAACGCAGCTGGACACAGTAATGCTGTTCGTATCAAAGCCTGCATGCCATGCAACAATGTGGCATTGGCCGCGAAGACAAGTGAAACGCACGAAAGATGGGTAATTGCCTTTGTTTATCTTTACAATGAGCTTCTATTTGGCAAAAGCACAATCTTATGCTGTGTATAACAGTATATGGGAGAGGGGGGAAAAACTTTCAGGCATGCCGATATAAGAGGAATGATGGCAAATTATTGTCAATATAGAGGGATTTTACCCATGGATAATACCAAAAAATCAGGACCCAAACAGTAGGCAATGTTGATTGTACTGTACATTAATACTTTCTTTATCTATCTTCAGGTCTATTGTGGGTCAGTTTGCATTTGGTCATGCAGAGACACTTGGACCTCTTCTCTCAGCCTTAGGTCTGTTTAACGACTCTGAATCTCTGAGGGCAGATAACTATGAGCAGCAAAAAAATCGCATGTTCCGCACCAGTGAGATTTTGCCTTTCTCAGCAAATATTGTGTTCATTCTCTATGAATGTGTCCCTGAGGAGTTGGGAGAGGCTGAAGAGATTGATGAGGCTGATTATTACTTGAAGGTTCTGGTCAATGAAAAACCTGTCCAGATACCAGGCTGTCATGATGTCTACTGTCCTTATAACATTGTCAGAGAACACTACAGCCAGCAGATAGATGATTGTGATTTTAAGGGCATTTGCAAGAGACCAGCAGTGAAAGATGAACTTTAACTATGCAACATGTCATCAGGGCCATAAGTGATTTAATAAAATGAATGGATGTGACGTCTTTGTTTTGTGTGAAACATAATTAATCATGGGACTTTTATTTATGATTCTGAATGCACGATGAGCAATCAACAGATCATTGATTTTTAATTTAGTCAAGTCCAATACACAATAAAATGCATTATGTCTTGTAATTTTACTGTTTACATGGCTTTAGCATCAAATGGGTTGCCCTACAGCAAGACAACATAGTGAGAATAGCTAACAACAAGTTCAAGCATGTTTTTTTAATGAAGTTAACTAACACCGGTGAACTTTTTGATGGTGACATTTATTATTGGATACCCACCTTGTGACTATGGTGCAACATTCAATTATTATTTCATTCTGATAGCTGGGGCATGGCATAGAAATTAACACTGTGAATTTGGTGGAAAATGTCAGTCTCTAACATAAGAAAAAAAAAACAACACTTTTTTTTCTTCTTTGAAGAAATGAGAGACTGGTGGCTCCACCAGACTTCAGGTCCTAGGTGATGAGGACAACAAGAGAAATAAGATAGAAGGAATGGATGAGATAGATATATGTTGTATGTATTTTTCACTGTAATTGAACATTGAACAGCGTAATCATTTCATATAATCATGCAAATAGTCAAATGAGTTACATGTAAGAAATCATAATTTCATTTGCAATATTTTTGTTATAAACCCAGACTTGTAGTATATCGTACTTATTAATCATTTTGCATTCATTTATCTATCTGTACAAATCTGATAATTTATTTGATTAGTATATAAATCTTGCAGATGTATTTGTATACTACAAATTTGATTTCAAAGTGATGTAAACTTAAAAATGTTATGAATTTTTAGTTTTATTTCAGGTCATCTCTTATATTTGAAATGCTAAAGCAGCAAAAGTGGTCATGTTGATTGTTGACAGACTGAAAACTTTACTGTCACTGTCACGCTTTATCACAGACTTCTGAAAGAACTAGATAATTGTCAGTGAGATATGTTACAAAGATTCCAGCACATGAAGTGAGTGATATCATAACAAATTTTGAATATGAAAGTATGCTTCTTCCATAGAACCACAGATCAACACATCTTTCAGCAAGAACTAGATAACAACCGACCATCCCTTTCCCTCTATCTGAAAAATTAGGCATAAACATGTTTGTGCAAGAGTAGACAAATTTGTTTTTTCAAAGGTTGAAAGTATCTATCATCCATCTGTTTAAAGGTACATGTAGTTGTGCATGAAAATGTCCGTGTAAACATATGTATAGGAAACTGTATCTCCATGGCAGAGAGTTCGCCTCATCAGAGGTAGTTCATCTACCAGTCATTATAGTTGTTTGAAAGCAAGCCTGGAATCCTTCAAAAATGAATGCGATGCCAGAGTTGTTAAAATTTATAATAATAATTAATTCTGACATAACAAGTGAGAAAAATTTCAAGTCTTTTTGAATTCTTAATAAGCTGGTGTACAAGGATTCATCTGTGAATGAAGACATGCATTAAAAAAACCAAAGATTTGATCAAATTTCAGCCATCTTTAAAATTAGAAAACCTTGACTGATGCGAGAATAGTATGTGTTACCATACTATCCTATCATCCAGTGCTTGAATTTCAAACCTTTGTGAATGAGTCTTTGTTCCTGCATTATCAGATTTGTGAAATTCTTTACTGATTCTCACAGGCCAATATACACGTGTACAATGCAGATACAAAGTTCTGACTTTTGTGCCATTCCATCCTTTCGGTGTAAGTTTCATGCTGATTACCTTACATGCGATGTATTCTTGCTGTGACACAGGAATAAATTTTTATGTATTTCATCCTTGTTATTGACTTAATTGAGCTTGAACCATTGATAATTGAGAGCATTTATGGCCATGGCTAGCTGGACTTAAGTCCATGTAGTCTCGAAGTCTAGCCGGACTTATTCAGTGCATGTCATTGTCTGAATTTCTCGTGTAGCTGTGAAGTTTTAAGTCCACGTCATGTTCCTTTGGGAGGGGGTGGGAGGCATGTGCTTGCAGCTTTAAATACTTTTGACTAAAAATATGCTTTTCAAAAATGGATGTCTAGGTTTATCATCAACATCGACAACCTTTTTTATTTTAAAAATTAAATGAGGTCTAGATCTCTACATTTTACTTATCCTTCAACTTCATCCTGAAAATGAAAAAAGACAGAAAAATACAAACTTTCTGTCAAAAAGACACAAACATACAATACAAGGAACAGGAAAAAAAATATATACATGTAGATGTAGACGTATTAGAGTTGAACCCTTCACTCTCAGGGGCTGATGTATGCAAGATGCATCTAGCAAAAACATCTCCTGCAATTGACTGATCAAAATTGTACATGAAAAACACAAAAACTGTGTCAAATACACAGACATTATTTTTTTTCAATATTAAAAAAAAACAAAAAAACACACAGCTTGACTAAGATTCGAACCCGGGACGGAAGGAATGTCAGTCCGGTCACTTATCCATTCTACCACGGACGACTTAAAGCTCGCGGTAAAAATTAACATCATTATACATGTACTATGATCCAGAACGACCTGGGTCTTCAATATTCTTGTTTTCTGTCCTTTATTTCTTACTTTCTCTCACCAGTCATCCAAATTTGAGTCAGAAGTTCATCATGTGGAGTTATAAAAAGCAATACATCAAATTGCTCTTGCAAGTGGGTATAAAAATCATAGCCAAAAAACAAAATCGGGTACTTTAGGTCCTAGAGGCTAAAATCCCTGATCGTGGATTACAGGTTACTATAGACACTTACTTTTTTAAAATTAGTAGTATTATTTTCTGATTTTTCATATATCAAATATCATAAAGAACAAATTTAAGCTAAACAACATTCACGTTGAATAAGATTACTAGTTGATTCAAAAGTCGAAGACGGAAATAAAAACAGTAAGTCCGAATAGACCCAAGGACCAGCAGGACTTAAGTCCGGCTGGACATTTCGTAACTTTATTGTGTTTGAATGTGTGTGAAATGCATTGTGATGAATTTTGTTTTACTGTCAATGGAATGGGTATACTTATTACCATGCTTCTGTTTGATATTTACATTGTCACTGAATCTTGAATTTTTAATGAAACAGAGCAGTTCTAATTGTGATCATTTTAACCACCAAAAAAAAGCTTTTATATGATGTCTATTTTAACTGTCATTCAGGGCAGTGTCTGCCTTATTTTTTTTTATCACAAATTAATCTTTGTTTGTTGCATGTGTAATGGCATTTAAAATTTGATTATAACAAGGTGCTTTTCAGGTGATCTTATATAAAACATCAACCATGTTGATGAACAGATAAGGAAAAAGAAAACAAGCTGAAACAAAGCAAGGAAACAGTTACATAATAAATTACAATTTTTAGAAGTAACATTTAAATTATTTGTCATATATTTGCTTTTGAATCAGTTTTGATGGCTATTTTTCATGCTGTGTCGTTCAAAGTAGAATTGTCTAGTTCATGTTGTTCTCTTGTTTTAATTTAGAAAAATGGGTCCCTCGATATAATATATATTTTCCTCTTTAGTTTGACCAGTTAGTTAAAGTAGCTCATCGTTTGAGTCTGGTTCATTTTTATTTTTTTGCTAGTAAAATTTTGCTCATACTGTCAGCATTTCTTTCTTATGAGTTTGTAGACTACTTCTTTGTTAGTTTCCATGTTGGACAATTCTCCTTCAAATGCATTGTTTTGAAGTTAGATCTATGTAAAAATAAAGTGATTCCAATTATTGAAACTAACAACTGTTTCATTGCAATAGTAGACCAACTAAAAGTTAAATAGTTGGGACATCTGGTTAGTGTGCAGCTATACCAGCTGGCAAAGCAGGCCTACAACATGATGCAGTCCAGCTTCAGACTGGAAGGAGATTCACAAGAAGCTGGATTGAAGCTGAGAGAGATTCTATGACACCATGCCATCCCACTAGTTCAGTGTTCTGGCTAGTCTCAGACTGCCAACTGCCCCTCCTTGTGATAGTCATTAGGGCAACAGCAGAAGGATAAAAGAAGGAGATGGTGTTTCTATTGATCGAAGTTTGATTTTACTTTTAGGCCATTATGTTAGCACATCTGTAAGCTCAGGTGACTACTGTTATAATGGACTTGGAAAAAATATTTTGGTGCTCTTTGATTCTAAGTTCCAAGAGAGCAAGAAGAGAAAACCTATCTATATATCGGGTGATAAATCCTGGGTATATCCAAGATTATTTTAGGGATCTGTTTGAATCATTCCTATTATATTGTCGTAAAAGCAATGATAACCTCATGAAGAATTGATCTGTATTCCTGCCTTTGCAATAAATATGCCCTAAGCTATCAATACATATGTCTTGCACCCAGAGCAAATAAGTCGGAAGTCGCGCCGAGCGATCACAAGTTATGGCCATTTTTAACACCCAGATGCGACTTCCAACTCATTTGCCCTCGGCACAAGAGATATAGTCACTTGTGATTCAATCCTCAGTCCCCTCCTCTGAAATATTCAACACACTCATTCTCAGTGATATCACATTTTTAAGGTAATGTAAATGGCCAAGCGAGCTTAGACTAGAATCAGCATTACAGAACTGTTACTAGATTTAGGATCATTATCATGCACACTACTGGTTCAATTTGGAATTCTGTATTTCTGTTAAGTTGTTTTGTGTAATTTGTTTATGTGGAAATATATAGGAATTAAAGTTTGAAATTAGTTCATGGCAGATGCATGTCATGATTATAAGTTCTGTGCTGAGATAAAAGAGCATGATTTTGTGAGTTGCCATGTGCCGCATTGCTATTTATAATTTTTTATTTACGTGATATATCGGCTCCATTTCTTTAAATTGTTTTTCCAGATGTCTGAGATAGCTGATGAAAATATTTGAATGATAGAATTTATTTTTTACAAATCACTTCTGTAGAAGGCATCTGCCAAACATAATTTGTATTAATAGTGAATTGTCACAAATTATGCTAGTACATTTTGTACTCCTTCACGTGAAGTCGTGTACAAGTTCCTTAACCTATTATTTTCATCAACATAAATTGGTTAGTAAATTGCATATGTTGAAGTCTGCCTTCTGTTAAATTGTTTTCTGTATTAAATTTCACAGATTTACAACTACAGATATATCCTTGTTTTAAAATCATTTTTTCTACATGAAACATTTAAAATTACTGATGTTAATGACAGGGATTCAGAGAGATGTCCACATGTAGAAGTGAGAGCTTCTGTTCGTTGAATATTCTTTTTGAGCCCTATTTGTCTGTTAAAGACAGATATCAGAAAGTTTTAAGACATACAAGAGCAGCTGGCTGTAAAATATGCTAATTATTTATCTTAAGTTGAAAGTGCACAACTTTCTGTGTTTTGTGGGATTTTTTTTTTCTTACAGACATGTATGAATTGCATTAAAGAAAACCTGAAGAAAAAACAAATAAAAAATAAGAAATCATAACAAAAAAAAACATCTAAGCAAAACTTTCTTCAGTGGGAAATTCTGAAGATTCATCAGCTCATCATTATAAACACAGATGAATTTCTCTTATTATGAAAACCAAACTGGGGAAGGTTATGTTTTTTCTGAATTAAAAAACATATCCTCTCTTGTTGGCAGCTGCCCCGTAATCTCTTGCATGAATAACACT
This sequence comes from Peronia peronii, assembly GCA_039654565.1. Classification (NCBI taxonomy): domain Eukaryota; kingdom Metazoa; phylum Mollusca; class Gastropoda; order Systellommatophora; family Onchidiidae; genus Peronia; species Peronia peronii. The sequence continues at coordinate 4,774 of JBCEWB010481587.1, read as the reverse complement.
CAAAGTAACAAAGAGCAACAAATTTATAAATGCATGACAATTATCATTTCTTTTTATTCAGCTGAATTTATGTGAATGCTTCAACAACATTCTGCATTAAGCACATTGTCGTTTAAATGAAAATCTCATCAGTCTTCAACTGGTAGATATCTCGCTCAAGCTTGGTCCTGCCAAGTTTTCTCTTTTCATCATTCCTCCTGGAGAAAGTTTCCAGTCAAGGGATATAATTGAAATATCTGAGACCACAAAAAAAAAAAATTATGAACAACCATACATGTGACAAACATCTAGTATCTCAGGGATTAAATGCTGATGAGCCATCAATCTGGGGACACCTTCATTCCACTGCTACATCATTTGGGAAAAAGTAGCTATTTTCATCCTCCTGTTTATGTGCATGGAGCTGTTTATTCAAGAGTAACACTATGTACATATAGGGCTTTGTAGTTAAGATTGGCATGAGCTGACGTATTTTCTCTACTGTTCAATCTTTCTCATAAAAGAAACAAAAAATGCACATAATTTGCATACATTTGCAAGGAAAGTTTAAAACAAATGATTATATTACGATGTAAAAGTCAGAGTTGTAGAATGAATTTCTTAGATTAAAAATTGCTGTGAAATATATTTTCTAACAGATTCTGTAGGTTAAAAACAATGGACATTTTGGTTATTTCCATAAGCATCTTCAATTCATAACCTGATGACACAGAGTGATTTTGCAGCACATTACTTAGTTATGACCTTGGACTGAGACAGCCAGATATCTGTGCTGTTAGTGAGCAGTTCTATGCTCACACATTGATAGTTACATAAAAGATAAAATCTCCATACAATCTGTTACATCTCCATTTTTATTGCTGGTGACATAGGTATAAGACTATTGAATTCATAAGTATATCTGCTCTGAAATGGCTATCTTTGAAATCTACAATTATCTCCTTCGTTAAATTTCAATGGTACTTATTTAGCATCATGTATCTGCAGCTCTTCAGATGCAAAAGAAAGTTTTTTTAGAAACTTTTGAAAATGCCATGGTATGAAATTTTATGTTCCACCCCCTTTCCTGACAAAAAAACTATTTTTCTCAAAACTTACAAACTTAAAAACATGGTCAAACATGTTAGAATGAACATATATATATATATATACAGGAAAGACTGACCTTTTAAGAGAAAACAAAAAAACAAAATCAAATTTTTTAGCAAGAACCACATTTCAGAACACAGCCCCTTAAGACATCAAACTGCACAGGATACCCCATTCATAAGATACACCTAGAAACAGATCAATTGTTTCTAGTCATATTTTTTTCTAATTTTTCCTTTCGTAACTCTTAAGGGTTGAAGTCTCATCCAAATGACGGTCATTTTCCACATCAGCCACACTACTTATGTTATTATCCACAATGGTCTTGTTGGCCAAAAAAGGCAAAATAATAACAAAATTGAAAGGCAAAAGTTGTAGGTATTCATAATTATAGTTCATTACTATGAAGTGGACCAATACAAGTACACAAAACCAATGCACCTAGATACCTACTTACACTTTTATGATGCACAAAACTCAGCCTATTATGAACATGGAAATCGAGCCAACTTGACCTCTCTGCCACCACATGTACAACTTTACAAGACTGAACAGGTGACCCACCATTGGCAAGTTCATTATGCTGCCCAGTGGTAACGCAATCTAGGTCGACACCCAACCTACCCCTTTCTCCGAGTTCTCAACATGGAGCAATGATGTCATCCTCCTCCTTCCCCCACCTCCTCAAGTACACTTCCCCCCTTTGCAGGTTTCCATCTTGCTCTCCTCTTCCCCATGTCACCCCGGTCTAGTATGTTGTACTACAGTCAATGCCCCAGATATCCAATCCCATGTTTAGGAGTACAATTTTTATACAACATTAGATTGAACTAAGCAGACGAGCTCTGTGGTGCAAGTGGTCAAGATAGCCAGGTCTTTTCAATAAAAAAAAAAAAGAAAAACAGTCGGGATCGAAAATTTTGGTCGACCAAGCCAGAGACTCGCACTAACCAGGGTTCAGCCAAGTGTAGTGCACTGTAATAAGCTGTGTGCAGTTCTTTCTTTCTCACTAGAACCCCAAAAGAATACCTGATCACAGTTCCAGAAATCTGAAGTCCTTAGATACTTAACTGAAAGGTCTCAGAGAAGACGTAATGAGACCAATAAGCTCGTCGCTTATATTTATATGCACTATAATCAGGTCTGCTGAAAAAAATGACACTGGCAGCACAAATCAACAATTGTATACAAACTGATTCTTAGCTTTTCATTTGTACACATAAGTTATTTTTTAAAAGGATACATGATGCCTTGTAGGAACAGTCAGACTGTGTACTTAAGGTGGGGATTAAAATGACAAGAAGGAAACATATCTCTACACCACTGCAGTCCACAACTGCCTAAAAGGGAGAGGGTTGGGGGGGGGGGGGCCTCCTGATATATGATTTTTGCTCAAAAATGCGATTCTGAATTTTCATTTTCTCTTAAAAGTCATGCCTTTCGGAATAAACATAGTATTAAAAAGTGGATATGTCTATTCTAACATGTTTGAGCCATGATCATTCAACAGATGTCCCAGTCACTGTCAGTCAGAATTTGGCTCCCTCTGGTTGCGAAGTGCAGTGGTTTATCATCACTATTTCACTGAATATAGGCAAAGGATGTGCAACACTTGATTATGATCTCCTCTGGCAATACCTTGAGCCCCAGTGCCAAGGATGGACAATGGGTGAGCACTCTGAGATAAAACAGACTAACAATCACACTGAATATCAATGTAAACTTTCACCAGGTCTTCTATAATGAATGTCCACCGCCTGTAAAAAATGAAACTCTCATTTATTTTTGCTATTTCAGGGCACTGTTTTGGATTATCTGTCAAAGTAAAGGTCAAGACACTCTTGGTTTTGACAGAGAGAAATAAGGAGACAGCATATTGACCCTCACAAACCCAAAAGTGATTCCATGGGAGCCATTATGGTGACAGGGGATAGAGAGCAAAATTTGAGGAAAGATATGAACAAATACTCAGGAAAAGGCAATAAAAGACATAGTAGTCATGGAGAGAAAGCTAGTATCTGAGCAAAGGCTATTTTGAGGCTGAAAACCAAATAAAAAAATTTCCATGTCAAATTTGCCTTTAAAAAAAATTTTCGATGTGTTTTTTTTTCAAAACCCAAATTTTTTGCTACTATTTTGCTATATTTTAATTTCTAACCAAATCTGGCATACATCATTTTTACAGCAAGACCAAAAAATGCAAATATGCAGGTCCCATTCTGTTTATAAGTTTTGGAGAAAATATGAGTTTAAGAAAAAAAGCGAAATGTGAAATTTTACTATATTGCATTTTCAAAAATTTCTAAAAAAATTACTTTCTCATATGAAGAGTTGAAAATATGTGACTTTTTAGGTAATATGCCAAACAACAAGCTGACAAAGTTTCAGTAGGTTCCATAGATACTGGGGGTGCAGATATACTTCAAAGACTGCTGTTTCAGAATGCCGGCAGTCAAAATCCAAGATGGTAAACATTCGAGTCAATCAATTTTTTTTCACTATTATCCTCTAATTTGAATATGCCAAACTCAATGGAAAACTTTAAAATAATTTATCTGTAATAGTAAAAAAAATTACCTTCAGGACATGCCCCCCCCCCACCCCCTCCCCCCTCCATCTCAACTTAAGGTTGCAAGTTCAGATTTTTTGCCATTAGCAGTGTGATAGTCAGACTAACACTAATTTAACAGAAAACATTTATCAGAATTTTGTACATGTATAAATCAGTGCAGTGTATAAACACATAAACTCAATCAATGTAATAGATTTTGAAAAAGTCCAAATACCACAGCTCTAAATTTATCACTGCTGGTGTGTGAAGTAATACATCACTCAATGACTCTCAAAATTTGGACATGAAATCATATGATCTTACATAACACTCTGAATAAAACAATAAACATGAAACATCCAGACTTCGATGCAGAGAATATGTTCTGGCAAAGTGCAACATGTGATGACTTCTTTGTGCGATCTCACATTGTATGATATGTGAGTGCTGAGATGTGTTTAATGTTTCATCTCCACAAAGATCACTTCTTATGGCTGACAATGACATAGATTTATAAAATTTTGATGCAGGAAAAACATTAACTCTGACAGTGAAATACAAACATATTGAGAATACATCTTTAAAATCCCAGCAAACAGAAAACAAACATGGAACTTGTATGATTTTTTAAGCATAATTTTTGTTTTTGTTCTCCCTCCATACCGAAAACAATCATTCTTGCATACATTTATTCTTTAATATCAAACACACATCAAGAAAATACATTGTATTTATATTTGGTTCTTTGCCTTGGTGTAGACCCTTCATGTTCACACATACTATATGCTCTCGTCCACATTTAATCTTCATATTCAGCAACAAACAAATGGTTCATGCAGTGAAGTAAGACATGTAATTTATGTAATTTTATAAGTCCATGGCAAAACAACAGAGACAATGACAAATTCTTTAAGCTAATACAAGCACCGACACTGTACTCCATAACCAATTTTTAGCAATTAAAAAAAAATAATAATAAATAGATAAATAAAATCCTTACTATCAATACTAGCGCTGATACCGGATCAAATCAATGTCTACATATTACAAAATGAGGTCTTCCACACACCTCCAAATACTGAGTTATAATGTAATTGTTTCATTTGTTACTACAGTTATACATGAATAATCGTT
>JBCEWB010481477.1:0-16658 GCA_039654565.1 Peronia peronii | reverse complement strand
AACACACACAAGAGAGAGAGAGAATTGGAGGATAGACACCAGAGAAAAACAACACAGTGGAGCAACGAATAAATAAGTACAACAAAATGGGAGAGAAAAGACAAGCTGTGAGGAGTGTGAAGGGTGAGGTAAATAGAGGAAACACTACCTATTCAATGAGGAAATGGACAAAATATACACTAAGAGAAAAGACCAGGAACAGGGAAGTAACATTTACTGATGAATCTGCACATGAACACTTGAACCACCAAGTGCTGTCCATCAAGAAATATAATTTTAAAAAGAAGAGCGCTATAATGGGAAAGACTGAATGTCTTGCGTGGCATTAACTCTAAAACTTTCAGTGAAAACCACTTCTGATAAGCAAAGGTTCTTCAATATTCACGTTCCAGAAAGGACAGTTTAGGTGTAAAAAGGGTATAATCCCTCTCGGTAATGAAATCAAACTGTTTTCCACATTTTGTTTGGGGTAGTCATGTCTCTACTTTATGACATTTTTTTTTTGGTTTTGATCTGTGCGTGTTACCTAGTTAAAAGCATTATCTGAAGTCTTAATAAAATAGTTCGATGAGGAATAGTGACCTACATCTTTTCCAGCCAAAGTCAGTACTGGTCACTCAAGATGGGGGACGCAGTGGCTCTGTGATTCGGTGTCTGTTTCATGGAGAAAATAACTCATGGCGGTGTAGTTGTAGCCGGGGTCAACTCGCGCGTCCTCCATTGGGGGCCCGGGGATGGAAAGACCAGAAGATCGAAACCTGCATTTTTTTCAGTGACTCAAAGATCCCCTGGTTTCCTGCTGGGTAGGAAAGCCCAACGTCTAGCCTTCTCAGATAAGGGCGAATATATGACGGAGGTCTCATGTGTACGTTATGCACGTTAAAGAACCCTTGGCAGTTCAAAATGGATGAAGTGTTGGCTGCGTGCCGCTGTCCGGGCAAAATTTCCAAATTCCAAATTTCTACCCACAAAAATCCGACCAAAAATCAGACAGCTACTTAAAGCCGAGATAATCCTACTATCTCAGGATTGAAAGGCTTAAGAAACACAAACGAAACCAAATCACTCATGATGTTTCCTCTTTGATGTAAACTTTAAAAAATGACCAAGAAGACTCCCCAGAAACTTTTTTCAAACAAGAGCAATCATTCTGTTAACCCTGTGTTTACGAAAAGCTGTATAAGCCGCGCACTCTCGTATTGTATTACACTGTTTGCTGTCTGAAGAGGAATTCAAACACAGATTACAATGACGAACGTTTCACAAGATCGGTACGCTGGCGCTTCTAGGGTGAGCAGAATGATGTCAGCACTGGAGGGCAGATTGATGGTTGGCACTACCACATGACCTAGTTTTGTTCACTCTATTTATTTCAAACTTGCCAAGCGGAAAATTTAATTCTGAAACATTATGTGATGGAAATATTTCTTGTTCCTCTGTTTTTTTGTCTGCGGATTGGAGGGGGGGGGGGGGGTTCGAACAACAACAACAACAACAGCAAAACAGAGTAACAACTGCCTTTTTGTCTTCTTGGCAAAGTCATTTACACGTCTATGTTCAGACACAGGGAAGTAGTCTAGATGACAAACACAACCGGCCATTTTTTTTTGAGATTTGCGTCCGTGCTGTCTCCTTTTTTTTCTTTCAAAGTCGAGGCAGAAATTATAATAAAATCCTTTAGCAAAATTTGTATACAGTATTTTTCTTTCTGCTGTGAATTAGCAAAAGATTTGATTTTCAATTTAATGTGAAAAATTACCTCGTGAAATCATGACTTATATTAATGAAACCCAACTCGTATAAACGAAATTTATTCCCACCTTTAGATTCCCTGACAAAATAATACTGACATAAATAACATATTTATGTGAATGCATCGGTTTAAGGTTGGAAGGCAGATTTATTGTGGCCATAAAGACATACTACTGGAACATTTATTACATATAAAACCAAAGATTTATCCTCATCATCCTGTGGTGAGGCGCCACATAAACTTGATAACCAGAATTCCCCAAATACATCTTCTCTTTTTGAAGTTATGCTTTTATCTCATGCTGTCAGTCGCCATCCATGCATTACCCAGAGCTTGAAGCTGTTCGCCACATTTCTAGTCTATGTTCCTGTTTGAGTGAATGTATGTCTGTTTTGATGCTTACGATTAAAATTATCTTCCTCCAGTGATTTTCCAAGTTAACCCTAGGCATCTCTCTCTTCCCTCCCTCCCCCCCCCCCCCTTGGCTGTATGTTACAATCACTCTGTCTCATCAACTGTGAAAGGAATTTCTCTTTGAGAGCAAATAAAGTTAAGTTTTATCTTATCTTTATATTACCTAAATCAAGCCCATATTGCTGCCAAAGCCTTAACATAAATTAACATCTTATAACATGCAGAAGTCAATACGCTGAATTTCATAAAAATCTGTGGAGCGCCAAATGTTGAACTAGTTTATTCCTTCGTCAGAGCAATAAAAGAAAACAATGAGATGTGAGTAAGTTATTGCAGTATATGAAACAAAACCATCAACAAGACTAGCACCATGACTACCACCATTTACCCCTATCATCCCAATGGTCCACAACAGCACTACAGCATATACAACATTAGGTAAGTGTGTGAGGAAAGGGGTAAATGGACAACCTAACAAAATGGATGCCCATATGTTAATAATGAAATAGTTGGACAAGAATAGATCGGAAGCCTTGCTTCAGATACCGTTGAATGATTGTTCGTTTGTTTATTTGTGTTGGGGTTTAACGGCACATCAGCACGATTACGGCTACATTGTGCCAAACACGGTAAGATACGTATACACGTCAGGAAGAAGAGAAGAAAGAGAGTGGGACAGAAGACAGGAGCAAGGAGAGAGAGAGAAGAGATGTCACTCCCGGAACGTCGAGGATGGCATTCCATGGGAGACATCCCACCCATGGCGGTCTTTCACCGCCTGCAAGGTGGGAGCAAAGAACCTACATAATACCCCGGCCCCCCCCGAGGGGGGGGGGGGGGAGGGAGAGGGACCGTTGAATGATGTTGTTAATGTAACTGAACCGCTGTATGCTTTTTCCCTGTTGTCTCTTATTTTCTGTCTTATTCCGTTTACATCCTTCAGAGTTTTAAATTTTAAGCTGACTGAGGGACGCGATGTATTGCTTGTGTTTTCTTTGCAAACAGCTCATGATCTTTAAAAATCATGCTAACAGCTTAGAACGCTCATGGATGACGCGTTCTGTTTACAATCCTTTCTCTTCTTAAAGAATCTTTCGCTTCTCTTGTTAGAAATAGCTTTTTAGAACCGGGAACTGTTATTTTCTAGACATAGCATAATGTGGTTTTTTTCACATGTAGGCTACGCCTAGAAAAAAACAGTTCTCTCTTCTATATAATGTCACAATGATCATTGTCGTCATCATCATCATTTTACAAAATGTAACCCGACTGTCCAACCGGCAACTAATCAAACAATTTTTAAAAAAGCAAATAACATATACAAAGAACTTAGATCTAATATTGCTGTTAATTCTCTGCCAAATTCTCGAGCCTGCTTGGCCATTCGTCGGGGCAATAATCATCATCATTTTGCTGAAGTCTCTTAAAATATCACAAAGACTGTCAACCGCATAATGATCTTCTGATGAAAAAGCCACAATGAATGTGGAGAAAATAAATATATCTCCAAATTTTCGAACTTACCTGGTTCTTTGTTATGGCGAAGAAGAAGATATTTAAATCGAAACGTTTTAGTTACAAATGTCTTGAATTACAATTGCTGTACAGTCAACTGGTAACTAATTCAACACATCAGAGCAAACAAACTAGGAACATAAAGCAGTAACAAGCTGATAACAAATATTGATGAACTTGAAAGAGAGGAAAATGTTCAAGCCTGTTTGACACTTCGTCGTTATCAGCAACATTAATCTCCTCATCATTTTTCATTGAGGTAGTTTTAAAACAAAGCAGAGAATCGGCCTGGTGTCCAAACAGAATATCGACAATAAGATGCTTATACGCACTGGTTCACATCCATAACTATAGATGGTTGATTGACTACTATGTACAGTACGCCAAACTCGATATCAATGATACTTAGCCTATTTCTTATCAAAGTCAATGATGACCAATAACTTGAATAACAACTGGCTTTCAAAATCATACACAGACCGGAGTAAGGTTTGCACTGAGAGATGAAAAAAAAACGAAAATAAAAATATCTGAATTCCGAGAATAAAACAAGAGGTCATCTATGGCTGGAATGCTTATAATACTTTGACAAAACACCTTTTCCCTGAAATTCTATTTCTAGGAAATCGTGATAAACTTTGGTGATTTCACCTTTAACACAAAGTGAACGAAATGCAGTGTTTAAAGAATGACACGGAGTGATGTAATTGGCTTATCTTTGAATATTGTAGAAATTTATATTTGAAAAGACAAAAAAATTATGTTAAACATTGACAACGACGGGGTTATTACCAGGTATGTTAGAATGGTGGTCAAGAACCTGTAAAGCGGAAGAAATGTTCCTTTACGATCGACATCACAAGCATTTTTTTGTCATTAGATCTGGTCGAGAATCAATTTGTCATTCCAGCGTGAGCATTGGCCAAGCCGTGAGTTCAAAGACCAAAACCCGACGGTTATGCCAGGTATGTGGAGGATCGGTGCGCTGGAGTGCGGGACGTACATTCCGCACATCTTCGTATCCGTTCGTGACCTCACAGAGTCGTAAACAAAACAACAACAACAGCACACACACATAATACACACACAACACAAAGGTAGGCAATACTTTCGTGATGAAGAAATAACTTGAACATGATCTCGTGTATTTCGGTTTTTAACAAACGTGACTCCAGCGAAATAAATCTAAAGATAGAGATAAATGTTGATGAGATAAAATATTATATTACATACATTCACACCCACACGCACACACAGTTAAACTGTTTAACTTTACATCCAAACAAGGTGTACTCAAAGAGAGCTGCAGTAACAGATTTGTTCCGACCAAGCGAAAGATTGGAAATACCGGGGTCTGATTTTAGCAGGGAGTACAAACACTCCAAACAATTCACAAGTTTGTCTTACTTTTCAGTTTGACCCCGCTACGGTGGGAGGAAATATGGAACTAAAACTCTTCTCTGTGAGCCTACTGAACCTAGATGCCCTCCAAACAATAGTAGTAGTGAATAGTGTTAATGATTGAATGACGTAGGAAAAAGTATGACGTACTTCCGGCGTCGCGTTTTTCCCGAAGTTTGGGTTCAACTGATGTTGTGGGATTTCGTGGTGGAGCGTAATACACATAAGTGAGCGTTCTATTTTCAGTATGGGGTACAAACATTCCGCCTGGGATTTCCAGATCTGTGCTTAGTCGAATATAAACTATTGGATAAGTGTATCGCATAGGAAAAAAGTGCTTTTCTGTAATGTTCTCTGACGTTTAACAAAGTCGACATTATGAAATTATTATCTAATGAAAATGCACCCTCCTTCTGAGGACTGTCACCTATCTTGCTCCACCTGAAGAGTTTTTCTACCACTGAAGTTGGCGCATGAAATCATCCCGATTATAATAAATTTTGATCTATAGGCGTCCTGGTACAGTATGTCGATACATGGGAAGTCAACATGCATTGGCATAGAGTAATCGTGACGTCAGTATCATGATGAACGTAATTTCAATACCATGATATCATGTTTGTTTGTGTTGGGGTTTTACCGGCACATCAGCACGATCACGGCAATATTGTGCCAGACACGGTCAGAGACGTAGACACGTCAAGAAGAGAAGAGAAAAGAGAGCGGATGCAAGGAGAGAGAGAGAGAGAGAAAAGAGATGTCACCCCTGGAACGTCGAGGATGGCATTCCATGGGAGACACCCCACCGATGGCGGGCTTTCACCGCCTCCAGGTGGGAGCAAAAAACCTATTTATATACCCCTGGTCCCCGCGGGGGAGTGATGTAATGTAGCAGGGGAATAGAAATTAAAAAAGAATAACTTTTTGTTTATGTCAGCACTCTTCCCATCGCACTCAAGTGATGCTGATCAGCGCTTGCTAAATATATTGTTATGTGTAATTATTTTTCAGCATAAAAATACCAGCTTAACACAGTGATTGGAATCACTGGGTGCTAAAAGCAAAAAGTAATATTATCTTTTTATTCTTCACTTATTAACAAAGTCCATTATCTAAATGTAAAGAAAATATATATCCATTAGCATGCAAGTGTTTTTTTTTCTTTCTAATGACAAGATCCATAATTTAAATAGAGCAAACATTAACAAGAAACTCCACGGATCCACTTGTGATTTGCTTAAGTTCTTCCACATTTGTTGAGATTAAGACACATTCATTTTCTGTTGAGACCCCAACACAGAACATATTTTTTACTTCCTGGACAGAAACTTCATCAGCATGGGCATAATACTTCTGAAAGAGAGCAAAGTTACTATGATAAAGAGACATGATAATCATTTTGGGATTATCAGGGCTTATGATGGAAATCGTTTTCTTTTTTGTTTGTGTGTGTGTGTGTGTGTGTGTGTGTGTGTGTGTGACTGTTTATCCATTTAACGGTGTGTTCGGATTTCTTTGCCAATTTAAAAGAGTTAATGCCTAATGTTGAAGTGGTATGTTTTATGACGTCATATTTTCTCTATCAAGTCCTTATCACAGACAGCCAGGTCGAAGGCCTCAAGGAGATTGCTCTTGTCCTTGAACTACCAGTCCAAGGGACTTCGACCTTGATATCTCACCATCTCCAGATTTCTTCCCTCAGAATCTCAACCCCGCAGAATTAACACTGTGAGTCGCGTATCCTTAAGTTATCCACCCGACCAGATGGTCACCATTTCTACAGTGTCTGTCTGAACTCACTGATAAGGCAAATGGAAAATTGGAGTCGTAGTCTTAGGGCAGGGGATATAATCTGCAGGTGTGGCCTGGACAGTGTTTAAAGGTAAGTTCAAGGTCTTGATGTCCATTTTGGGGAGTCGTACTCGAGAATTTAGACGTCTGTTCCTCAGCGAAAATCTTACATCGCGAGTTGGAATCCTACCGGAGGATTGGAAAGATTTAGAGCCTGTCAGCTTTTCTTTTTATTTCCTCAGTGATATAGTGGGTCCCTGGCTTCTTAAATAGGGAGGTCCGACATCTAGCCTTCTGAGACAAGGATGAACATATTTTGGAAGTCCCGTGTGTACGTGTATGTGTTAAAGAACACAGGGCATTTAAAGATATGATGAAGAGTGGGCAAAAACATCGCTGTCCGGGCAAAATGTCAAAATTTTAAATTTCTACTGACAAATATTCTTCTCACCAAACTCGGCAAGCACTTAAAGCTGGGATAATCATATTGTCTTGGGACTGGAAGGCAACGTCAACAATAAATATTTTAAAATGTATCTATTTTACTCAAGAAAAAGAAGAGATGGAGAAGAAAAAATGCCGTTAAAGAAAAGATGAAGAAGAAGTAATAGATCAAGAAGATGAACAACAAGAACATTTTCCCAACAGAACCCTCCCCCCTCCCCCCCCCCCGAAAAAAAACTCCTTGTGGTATGATATGGAAGTCGTCACTTGTGTTCTCCAACTGAACTACCTATCCATCCATCCAGCCCCTATCCTTGGCAATCTATCAGCTAAGATTCCACCCATAAAACGTCTATCAACTTTGCCAGCTTAAAAAATTTAATTAAAGACCATTAAAACAACAACAACAATGGCAACGATGACAACAACAACAACAACAACAATGGCAACAATAACAACAACAACAAACGTGAACGAGAGACGAATACAGAGAGGGGGAAAAGATACACAAACAAGCTGGATTTATCGTGATCCGGTATAAGCCCAGCCCAGAAGTGATGCATACACATCATTGTTATAATGATAGTGAGCTCGTTTATCAAATGATAAGGTACAGCACTGACAGATCGGCCCATCCGCACCATGAAAATGGGCAAAGAATTCCCGCGTCCCACAAGTGGAGTTATCAGATGGATTTGATAATGTACACGTGCAATACAGCTAATTAAGCACATATACCAGAGACTGTCTTCCCTAGTTAGGAAACGTAAGCTGCTTAAGGACTGCAGTGAAAAGATGAGTTCCGTTTTAACTCAAGGTGTTCGTCAGTCCACTGTTAAAATTTTTGAATTTTAGGCTGAGGCCACACGCCGAGCGACACGCTGCGCTGATGAGCGGCGCTGTAGCGATACTAGGAGGCTACATGACAAGCAATGGGTTCGCCGTGACTCAAGGATTAGACATCTGCTCCTCGGCAAAATACTTATGTCGGGAGTTCGAATCCTGCCGGGAGATGGAAAAGACAAAATAATTAAAACCTGCATTTTCTCAGTGACTCAACCTCTGTCCGGGCAAAATTTACAAGTTCCAAATTTCAACCCACATAAATTATTCTCATCAAAACTGCCCCCACACTTTCTTAAGATAGACAGATAACATACATAACAATAAAACAAAATGAAAAACGACCATTGTGCAATGACTGTTAGCTACTGTGCAGCGATGGAAAATAATTATATTGATCTTTAACGTCGGTGATAGCCCGAGTCATGCTGTTTGGTTTCATCACCGCTGACTTATGAGGATGGAATATACATTATATTATCTCGATTGACGTGATGTTAAAACTCGCAGTCACTCAAACTGCACCGCTCACAGCTGGAGGACTCCTTGATACCGCCAAATACAAACATGATCTCAGATTTAAAGTAGCTAAACCTCTTTCCACACCAAAGTTGAAATAGGATTGTAAAAATAGCACAAATTATCGGGTCTTTTCAGTTAGAATGCAGAGAAAATAACAGAGAAAATAACCGTAACCTGTCGTTGTTGATTGTTGTTGGCAGAAATTAGCAGAAGAATATGATCGGTAATGTGTTAGTTATTGACAATCCAGTTATCACATAGTGTGCCTGTAGTGACGTGACAACTCTGTGTCCCCACTTTATAATCAGTTGAAATATTCCGAAAGAAATGAGCGTCTTGCATGTAAGAGCTAATCGTGAGTGTTATCCATTTCTGTCATCAGCTATACATTTATCAAGCTGAGACAATGTTTCTTCAACCTGCCTAGCTGCTGATACTGTTCGTGGTATTTTTGTCTATATGTAAGTGTGAATGTGTCTCACATTTGTATATGCTGTGTCTTATCAACTGTGAATGGAATTTCCCTTTGTGGACAAGAAAAGTTTATTTAATGTTATCTTATCTTATCTTATGTTATCTTATCTTATCTTAACGTTGAAGAAATGGAGCGCTCTCTACCATCATGTGACAATTGCAACATATACAACAAATTCATTCTCCCCTTGTAATAATCAGAGAGAGCCCGTCAAAACGACAGAGAGGACACCAGCCCCTTCACTTCATTGATTCTGCCATGTTGTGTTGAAATGTAGGATCTTTACCAGCAAAAAAAGAGGAAGAAATTAAAAATTTACCTGACTTTTGAGAATGAGTATCTGTAATGGAAAACCTTGTATGAACCTAGATCTAACTGACTATTTAAATATTGCTTCTCATAAAGTAATTATTGGGCTACAAGTCAGATGGTTAATCCGATGAGCATAGAAAGTTTATTTAATGAATTACACATGTTGAGGCAGAGAATTATGGGCCTTATGTGATTTATTTCACATATCGCTGATTATCATATTATACATCTGGTGCATCTAGACAGCACACAGATAATTAACAGATTTCTGACGATAAATAAGTCCAACATCCCTTGATGGAAAAGTCTAGTAAATGATCCAGACATTGAGCTTGCCCACCTGAGGTTCATTATTCTTTTTTTGTGTGTGTGTGTGTGTGCATTTAATATCAACAGTCTGTATATAAACCTGAAAATCTAGATACGTGAGGATGGTAACTTTCCAATTCCCTTTGTGTGAGGATACAGTCTGACCTCTCTTACTGTCAGTGAAAATACACGAGATCTGATTTTTGTTTTTAACCACCATGATATTGCCTGTATTCTGTTACTACAAATATTGGCATTTATTGAACTTTTTCGTTCATTTTCTTTGGTTTTATAGTCTTTGGATTTGATTTGACTGCCCAGTGTTTTCAACAAATTATCACGATAAACGTATTTCTGTATATTGTATTTCAGACTAACTATTTTCAGACTAAGTGATGGAGGTACTTAGTTCATTGAGCAGCCAAATGGGAGAGATAGGAAGAGACCATGGCCGGATGGTTAGGCGTTTAAACTCGGCCAAAACATCCCAGTTCGAATCTTACCGAGAATTGGATAGATTTACAAACTGCTGCATTTCTTTTAGTAACTCAATGAACCCCTGGCTTCTTGGGTAAGGCTGGATGAGGGTCGAGTGCCTACGTATTATATAAATCTTTTGCAATTAAAACTCAAATGAAGAATAGACGGAGACGCTGCTATGGGCGGGGAAAATTTGCAAATTCCAAATCTCTAGCCTAAACATTTCTCCTCACCAACCAGAGCACGCAGGCAAAGCTCAACTTATCATATTTTCTTGAAAGGCTGCATACATAGCAAAAATGAGAAAATCTGTGATCGATGAGAACAACAATGCAAACTGATTGGCCGCCTTCTTGAGCGCATTGCAATAACCTCAAGTGCATTTCCCCGACGTTGTCTCCTCTATCGAACATTAAAACTATGAAAAGCAGATTATTGATAATTAAATTTCAGACGTTGATGGCCATAATCAGCGACATTTCTTTATAGAAATGTGGAGTGATAAAGATGGATAATGCATCAAAAATAATGACAAATGATAAATTTAAAGGGAAAAAAGCACATTAATCTCAAACCCAAAAGGCATGCTATCAAATCCTTTTTTTTTTTTTAATTGGCGGTGTGGAGACATAAAAAATGAGAATAAATAATCTTAGCTGTGACTAACTTGAAGAAACCAATAAGGTCTATGAATTATGTGAAATAAAGATAGAGAAAGAAGATAAGTGCCCATAAATCTTCTTGCTTAAATGTTTCATTTTTGCTTTGTTTGTTTGATTTGTATGCGATGTCATAAGAGTGCAAGAGTTCATTTTTGCGTCAGTTTCGAAGGAAATTAAACTAACAAATGCACAAACAAACAAACAGACAAACAAACAAATAAATAAATAAACCACACAAAGATCCAAACAATGACGACACAGGTTCTGCTTCGCAGAAGAAAATATCTTATCGCGTAGTAAATAATTTATTCCTCAGATCGAAAAATAATGAACCATTTTTCTGGTGTTTTCCAAAATGCTTCTGTGACAGTCCGTTGAACCAGGTGGGAAAAAATCATTCTCTTTTAATGAAGAACTGAAAACAAGGGTTATTTTCAAAGGATGAGCAGTAAATCAGGATCTTTTGCTAGTGCGCCGTGTTCGCTGAAAACTGCTCACGTGTGTACCCACCATAATAATAAATTCTAATACCAAGTTTAACTATGGTCTTACATATCATCCTCATCCTAATTCTGCTCCTATATTCTAACTCTACTCTTCAGTCTTATTCTAAATTCTGTCTCTAAATCCTGACTTTGACAGAATCAGCATGGCAAATTTGTGTTGTATATCACTTTTCTACATAATGCATGATCATAATTATGAAGAGAGCCCTTCTCGGGAGAACGACTATCGAGATGAATACATATAAAAATTCTGATTGTTAAGACGAAAAAAAAAAAAGAGAGAGACTTTGATTATGTTCTGGTACCTACTTGTTTCCCTTGACAGCCAAGAGTTACTTCCCTTAGAAAAATGAAAATAATATGATTATAGTGATTATTTCTGTTAATTATCAACTTAGGTCTCATCTAAGAGAATAAGTTATCACATGTCATGTCCATGTCTATGTCCATGTGGTGGAATGTTGTAATATTAATGTCCAGTATTACTTATGATGATGTTTGTGGCTCTGTACATATGTGCACACCCATAGTTAGTACATGTGTCTGTATCACACCATGTCCGATTCGTTTCAGTTGAGATAGAGCATACTGGGCTCGCAGACATACATTTTTGTGCGCTTTTGAACAGCTGAGATAATTGTAACGGTAGTGCAATAAAGCCCGTCGACATAAGGTTGATAGTTGCAGAACGTAACGTAAGTGCAGTAAATCGAGTTAACTGGTCCGCTATGAGTTTCTGTGTGATCACTCTATGATGGGTGAATGCTCGATGATTGACAACATAATATGAGACACAACAGATTACAAAAAAGAAATCAACTAAATGCATAATGAATTCAAGATATACTGACAAAGTGAAAAAAAAATAAAGAAAGACCACTGGGAAGATAACATAGAAGCAGAGACACAACAAGTAAAGAATATGAAGAGCAAGAGAGAGAGAGAGAGAGAGAGAGAGAGAGAGAGGGCGAGTACTGGGAAAAGAAAATCAAGCATGAAGATGAAAGATGACTACAAAAGAACACCAACAATATGAAAACAACTTTTGCAGATAATCCGAATATTACCCTGAGCAAAATTTTGTCACTTTTATTGCGGTAGTAAATCAGCTGCAAAAAACGCCCAGATATACAAGCAAAACGAACAACAACAACAACAATAACAACAACAATAAAAAGTACCTTAATTAAGCGACTAACAAGGAAAAATGAGATTGTTGAACAAAGGAGAACAAAGAGAAATCACAAATAAAGCTGTTAATTAGATACGAGCGCTGTACACTAACACGTTAAATGAAAATGTAAACAGGGAACGGAACAAGATCCGTTATCTACCTATTTCTATCAGATTCTCTCCCCTAACAGGGAGGATGTGCCCCCCAGACAGTACGGGCTTGGCAGCTGTCACAGGTAGGAGATCTTATCCATTGGTGTTTTCTGGTACCGTGGGCCAACAGGACACAGAAATTGACAGATAAGAAGAGCGTTAGAGAGATAGAGGGAGAGGGAGGGGAGAGAGGAGGGAAAGAAGAGAGAGAGAGGGGAGGGAAAGAAGAGACAGAAAAAACGAGAGAACAAGATGAAGAGAGAGAAGAGTCAGAGGGAAAAGGAACAGAAAGAGTAGAATAGATATAGAGACATAGAGAGAGAAAAAAAATAAGAAAAGAAAAAGTGGAAAGAAAGAGGAAGAGAAGGAAGTAAAGAAGAGGAAGATGGGGAGGAGAGGGAAAAAGAATAAAGAGAAAAGAAGAGAGGGCAGGAATGAGAGAGAGAGGAAGGAGAAGGCACGACATAGTGTGAGAAAGAGAGAGAGAGAGTGAGAGAGAACAGAACAGAGTCATAAAGGGAGGGGGGGGGGGCAGAGATAGGAAAGAGATAAAGCCGATGAAAAGACAGGAGAGGAGGAGTAAGAGAGAAGACAGAGCAACGAGAAGAACAATGAAAAGAAACGATTGGTAATACCCTTAAAATCGTCACCGTAAACTTTATCACTTTTTTAAAATATTCTAAAATTTAAGACCCGGTGTCTTCCAGTAACTAAGCCACTTACACTGAACAAATAACAATTTGTAAAACTCGATAATTATGTAATTGATGAAAGTGATGGTACTGGCCAAGTTTTCCATTCAGAGCAACCATGATCTTTATAATTACACATGACTATTTCGTTCATCAAAAACATTATACAAACCTCGAACAAATAAATAAATACATAAATATGAAAAAAATAAAATTTAAAAGGAAAAGTGTACACGTGCCAAATATTCAAGTGTTCATTGGTTGTTCCATAAATGTTTCGTTCACCATCTTCATTGAGTGGAGATCGACACCAATCTCAACAGCAAACGCCAGTTCTATCGCATAAACACGCGATGTTTAACTTTTTAGCTCTCTATCCTCTACTTCTTCTTCAGCTTTTCTTCTTTTTTTTTTCTTTCTTTTTTCTTATTTTCTTTCTTTCTTCTTTATTTATTTCATTCTTTTTTTCTGTCCTTTTCTTTCTTCCTTATTTTTTTTCCTTTTCATTTCTTTCTTCTTCTTTCCTTTTTCTTTTCTTTCTATCTTTCTTTCTTCCTTTTTTTCTGTCTGTCTGTCTTTGTAGAACAAATCAGTTGCTACGTAACATGTCAATCTTGTCTGGTTCATAGGGATTGGGGGAGGGGGGGGGGGGGAATTCTAAACATAGACTTAACTGTCCATTGCCATTTTCTACAGACTTTTTGGTTAATAACCAATACTATCGCTTTACATAAATATACTATTACCCATTAGGTTGTTCGGGGTTTTTTTTTTTCATTTATACGCACGTCTTCTCTGAGTCCAGTCAGGTCTCAGAGTTCAATGGCGGACGACTCACTCAGTTCAGTTTGTCGCGTATGTGGGTTCAGCGTGCGCCGTGCTGAGTCTAAATACGTAATACGAGTGAGGGTTAAGTCGCTATAATTATTAGGTCTGATTAGGAACTGATACACAGGCTATCTTTCTGAACAAAAAGAGTCGGTGTGCTAATGTGTTTCTTCAAATGCGACAGAAGTTAGAATAAAACTAACAACAGCCAGAAAAAGCATTAAATAACAGAGAACAACAAAGAGGGAGAAGAGGAAAGAGAAGAAAAAGAAATTTAAAAAAAGATAAGAAAACAAAGAGAAAGAAAGAAATGGAGAAAAGAAGAAGTAAGTAGAAGAAAAATAAAAAACAGAAGACAAACAAAATAGGGAGAACACAAAATACGACAAGAAGATAACGAATTTACTACAAGAGAGAAGAATTTTGCAAGTTCAACATAAAGTAAAGAATAATATGAGAATAACAATAACAGTAACAGCAATGATAACAACAAGAGCGACAACATCAGTAACAATAGAAACAAGCACGTATCTAAGCACGTTAACGTTCTATAGCCCAATCTCCCAGATCGGACCACACTTCTGCCACACACAAGAAAGACTAAACATAAGCACATATCAAAGCTGTTTTAATAAGAAAATTCTGTGTCGCATATCTCTATACTACAAATATGCAACAAAGCTCATAAAAGGCCTATGGAATCGAAGATTAGTGAATGTATTGATATGAAATGTGACATACGACATTGCTGCATAAATATCTCTGTTTCTACTAACATAAAGCCGAAAAAGCTTACTATGTTTGACGTTATTCTAAAAAGGCGATAATAATTGATTAATACACTCGCCAGAGTGTTTGATCCGAATTGTACGTTCGATAGAATGACGCGTTCAAAATACCAAACGCGTTTTCTTTCAGTATCATTCAGTGTAATCATCCAAAATACCAACATCGAGGTGCGCACGTTTGCTATACTACACTCTACATCGCAGGGTAGTATCGGTTTGATCTATATTTAAGTCATCTCCCACGAAGGCCGCGGGTTCTCTTCTAGCCTAATTATAAGAGTCATGATTGCTTTGCAGTCTTACACTATCCACTAACTATGAGTATGCTTTTTTTCGTCTGTGCAGACAGTTGAAGCCTTTTGTGTTCTGCCTTGATGCCACAGTGGTAATTTGTCACGTTCACAGGATGGGAAAAATATCCCGCATCAATGAGGAGTTCAAGTATGAGGCCGGACATCGTGCTTAACTCGAGGGTTGCGATGACGCACATACTCGTCGAGTTCACAGTTCCATATGAGACAAACATGGAGAAGCAGTGATCACGTGATCATGCTGTCCTCTTCTGGTGACGCAGTGAAATCACCAATGTTTGATGGGCGTGGTCTAGTGCCGTATCCAAGGCTATACTAATAAAATTAATGAACTGAGAGATAATGACCACTAAAAGGTACATAAGTAACATTGTTTGAATATAGATTTTTGCTCTACTCACTCACGGCTAATTAAACTTCTTCCTAGCTTGAAATGAAATAATCAGGGATATCGTATTTCTGATAGCATTTACATCAACATGACAGCTTATCTGTATACTATTAAGGCTCACTGTTTTCTTCTATTTGATTAAGTAAGTTGCAGTAATTAACTGTAATTACTTACCTGTGCCTTTGCTCTCCGGTCTGTCTGTATGTTTGTCACGTTTACTTGCTAGCCTGATCAATATTACTGTCCAAAGATAGCTAGCGGTGAATCACAATAAGAAGTTACAAACACGCACACATATACATGTGAAAGCACCTCAAATCAGTCAGTCAAGTTAAGAAAAAAAAAATATATAGATATATATAAAAGAGAAGAAAAGAGCCACGAGTTTTAATAATATTTCTCTGTGGGCAAAGCCACATCACCTGTACTGTGAGGCTAATGTCATTTTTTGTTGTTGTTGTTGTTGTTTTTTAATCAGAACACACGTAAAAACACATCAACTGAGAAAAAAAAAAACACGGTAGAAAATCCATACATTTTTCTATACTTTTCTAAGCTTGTGAGTTACGCATTTTAATGTCTGTTTTTTAGAGTGAATCCGCACTCATATAGACCGAGAGGTAGATCTGACCTCGCGAGTGCGAGAGAGAAGAGAAGACAACTCTGTGCCCGCTTCACCAATGGCTCACTGCCCGGGAGATCGCGCGTGCAGTCGCTCGTAGTATCACCATCACACCTGGAGTGATGTAGGGGGGGGGGGGGGGGGGGGGGAAGAGGGGTGGCTCGGCGACGACGCGCACGCCCAGGGCCCAGGCGGTCGCGCCAAAGGCGTAGGCGGCGAGGGGCGCGCGCCGGACCAGGCCGGTGAGCAGACCGAGGCACACGATGCCGTAGG
>JBCEWB010481366.1:0-19443 GCA_039654565.1 Peronia peronii | reverse complement strand
TGTTCCCCTTTTTTGTTTTTTTTTTTTCCTTTTTTTTTCAACCCCCCCCCCCCCCCCCCCCCCCAAATCGCTTCCATTTCGAATGTTCCTGAGAGATGGGCGGCCCTGCCCTGCCTTGCATACCAACAAACTGCGCAGTTAGTTACAAGTCGAGCAGCTGCCGTTACCTTGGATTGCAGGCATGCGCACCGTAGCGCAATGCGTGCTGCACCGCTCAGCACCGCCACAGATCACGATTTATTAACGGCTACTGCCTCCCTGCGCGATCTTGCACTGCACTATGGGAAACCAAAAATGGGTTACCCCCCCCCCCCCCCTCCTCTTCCCTGGAAACCGAGAACAATGAAAGGGTCTTCTTTTTGTTGGCATCAGGAGCAAAAGTTCATTTTGGAAAAAAAAAAAAAGGGTGGGTGGGTGGGGTGGGGGTTCGTTCTTTCTCCAACACAATCCGTTCAAGCTCTGTTCTACCCTTCTACATTCAGTGACGAGAAAAGACTGATCTTAAAAGGACAGGGGAAAATACATCATGGGAAATATTTGGTCAAAATAACATTCCTTCAGGCCTGTTCTATACTTCTATATTCGGTGACCAGCCAAGATACATTTGAACAGAGAGAGAGAGAGATTGAACAGAGAGAGAGAGAGAGAGAGAGGAAAAAAAAATTTCGTGAGTGGGGATGGGGGAAAATGTGTCTCCCCCCCCCCCCCCCAAAAAAAAACAACACTTCCAGTTCTGTTCTATAATTTGGCATTAGTTATGAAACGGTATTAAAACGGATAGAATCTATTCGAAGGGGAAAAAACAACATTCATGGGGAATGTAAATAACATTTTTTTTTTTACAATTCCACCAAGCAATCTTATAAACAAAATAGAGTCACAAAATAGAACCAGTCGTTTGTCCCTACACATCAGAAGCACTTATGGAATTAGGTCTAAGCTTATATATTACTGAATAAAGATCAACAATGAACGACCACACAATCATCTCTAATATTAGACCGACAAATGACAATAGAGATCCAACTTTGGTGTGTTTGGCAGAGGAAAATGCCTGTCTGTTTATAAACAAAGTCTCAAGTTGCATAGAAAAGAAGAAAATAAGACCTGCACCGGCTTGAATGTTGGACTAAATATGCCAGGTAGGAAGCCAGAAAAAAGCCGAGGAAGCCAGGGTGAGAAAGAGAATCAACTTGACAGTTTCTATAGCTAGAGGTTCTACATCTGACAGCCAATTTGGCACATTGAAAACAACTAGAAACACTCCTTCCTCCATTTCCCCAGACCACAATGAAAGTTCATTAACCTTGTGAAAGTGGTATGTGTATATATCTACAAGAAACTGACGAGGAAACCAACATGTCCTCCGATGTTTGCTACATTTGAGCGATCGCCTTCTCATCGAGATAACCTCCACCAGGAGGCTGAAAGACGTATATAGAACGTAACGATCGCCTTCTGGGGATACCCTGCATGACTGAGAAGTAAAGTGTTCACTTCTTAACAAAATGGCTGGGTTCCAGTCTGCTCATCATGGCAAAGAGTTTTAACATGTTTGACCCACATTTACGCACTTGATACAAGGACACATCCAATTCAAAATTGCGCAAATTTTCGGTTTTAAGTTTGAGTATCAACACTCAAAAATATTGTCTGGAAAATCCTGGTGGCATTGCCATGGACATCTCAGTTCACAATTGTTGTATATCCACTTTTCCTAATTTGAGAAATCGTGCTCTGGAGTTTTCAATTTACACGTCGTGTAGTGGCTCACAACAAACATAAACCTAAAGTATGGCTGATGTAGTCCAAGTACATTTCAATAAAACACAGCAAGGCTGCATGTTGTGCTTAACCCATTGATGCACTTAACGCCAATTTTCTCAAAAGTGGAGATACAACTGAACTGAGGTGACGAATTTACTCTTGTAGCTTTGATGCATAATTATGTTTCAAGTGATAAATACAAGATGGAGCCGCAGAGAAACAGAGACAATTAAGTGCTGAAGTAAGGGATACTGTTAGCATTTTTAGATCAGAATGTGAGGAAAGGGGTCAGAGTTTTTAGGAATGTTGTTTACAGACATATCGAAGTGGAGAAAAATCAGTTACTTACATGATGCGTTCCCAGGGTGGTCGTAATAAAATATGACAGAATACATGTAAGACTTTTTCTACGCCGTCTGTGACGTCGGATTCAAACTGCCACCTCCAGAGACGGGAGAAATGGGCGAAGATGTAGGTCAGCGTGGACTTGTGGGCTTGTGGCATATCCTCCACTAAGTCCACCACCGATTTCTTGGAAGACGCACCGGACGGTTGGCCTAACTCTTCTGTGAAGGAAAAAAAACAAAAAAACTCATGAAGACTCTTCTACTATGAAACTAAGAGGTCTAACATGACAACTGATTTCAAACTGTGGATTGCTAAATCAATCATTGACACAAAGAACTTCCTATACATATTACATTCATACAAGAATCTTATGGACAACCCTGTAGTGGATGTCCGTCAAAGATCTGATGCTCTTGCTCTCCCGAGAATTTAAAGTGCACACAAGTGAAATCATATCAAATCTGTTTATCATTTTCTGTCAAAATATTTTAATGCAGCTAAAAATTCGTTACGGAATCTGTCAAGTTGCAGAATTACTTGTAATGAGAAACTCCCTAAGGGTTAATTACCTGAAGCCCAGAATGTCAATACCTGATGTACTCTATACTTTTTTATGCTTTCAAACTTCTATTTGAATCCCTAATCAGCAATAACTATCGGGACCAGATGAATTTATTAAATTAATACAGGAATGGAGGAAATTCTTTCCATTACACCACAATCCAAAGGAAGGCCATAAGTGCCCCTGTTAAATTATCTTGGACTTTGATACCAATCCCAAAGTCTTGTCGATGTGCACATGAGGTGAATGTCACTATGGTGCAACTATATGTCATACCTAAAATAAAAATGACCTTCTGAAAGACGAAGGCAAGGGAAATGTCATTATGGTGCAAAGATCTATGTCTTGTGAATGTAACAAAGGAAAGTAAACTTTTCAAAGGTGAAGATGAGGGAAATTCAGAGTGGAACAAAACGTGTTACTGACTGATTCAATATTACTATTGTCGTTTCTACACAGAAAACTTTGTTAAGATAGAAATATGTTGAGGGAAAAAAAAAAATGAGTGAAAGAAAAGGGGTGTTACTTACTGGCTGATTCAATAAAACTATTGTACATTTCTACAGGGATGACTGGGTTGGGCAGCTCCCGCAGATATTTCTTGAGGGCACCGGCTATGGAGTGGACATCGTGAGTGGACAGATTGACCTGGTCCTGCTCACCTGGGAGACGAACAACAAAATCCAATCCTAAAACAAACAATACGGATCAAGCACTGATAAAACATTACGGCCACAAAGTCCCAGGACACTGTATGATGATCAGGAAATAAACTTAATGGACAAATCTTTATTATGTACTACTAAAAAAAAAAAATCTGACAACAGCATGGAATATTGATGAAATAGCAAAATATCAGGAACAACAGAAAATCAAATCAAATATATCATAATTCAAAAAGACAAATCAGGGTAACCTAAAAAAGACATGACAATGTCCAAGGACTTTTCAGTGACTCTGTGGATGACCAATTGAAACAAATCGAACATCAGAAAAGGCTAGATTGAACAAACTGAACTTAACTGCCCATGGGGTCACAAACCTTTAAACTTTGAAATTTTTCAGTGATGTGAACTACACTCATTTCTCTTTCCAATGAAATCAAATTTGACAGCGTCTGATCTCATTGTGTGAAACGTGTATTCTACATCTGCATCTGCACTGTTTCTATGATACGAATGTCATATTTCTTCTTCCCTCCCATCTGTCTGGATTGAAAGGGGCCATGAAGAAGGGACAATCAAAAGATAAGTCTATCCACTATTCCCTCTCATCCAATTTTGGAAGATTCCACGATTTTGCTGAACTGATGACGGTCGCCGAGCTCGCTACTGAGAATTTTCATATAACGAGAGTGGCAACTGGCCGAGTCTGGTTTAAGCTTACAACCCATGAACTAACTATATCTGTGGTGTCGTGGCTTAGTGGAAGGACCATCAGACTCGGGATCATAAGTTTCTGGGTTTGAATCTTCATGGAAATGGACAAATTGTCATTGTGTACATTTTTGGCATATGACTTGTCCAGGTTTGAATAGGTGTCTGATTATATACAGGATGAAACTGTTTAATTGATAACGATTTGAGCATGAAACAGCTGCACTTTATGATTCCCAAGAAACAGAATGCAAGTCTCTCCATTAGGTCTGTCAGAGTAATAATAGACTGTAGCACATTTACAACCTGTGCTACATGGCAATGGGTGTTTATAATATATAATATTACTATTATGATTATTATGATAATCTTCTTGGCCACTGCCAACAACTTCAAGGTTACTGGAATCATCCCGTATCCCGCTGACAAGCTCATGATCAATATACAGATCCCCATCCGAGCAGAAACATTCGGTGAAGGAAATGAAAAAATTCTGCCTGAAAGCCCAGTTGATGAAATGAAAACCTACCAGGTTGATGCTATGCCAAAACTGGAAACTGAAAAATCAATACGTGGGATGATAATTGCATTATTAAGTTCATTTTTCCCTTTTTGTTCGTTTTCCCGTCTCCTATTCTAGACAGGAAGTTGAGATCACGGCTGGTTTGGTGAGGTGAGAGATAGGAGCTAAATTGTCATGTCCACAATTCCTAATGCTCTTTTTTCATCACAATTCACAAACCTGTTGTGAACATAAGGCAATGTTTCTAAACTCTGCTGCCGTGAAATTAGGTCATGAAGAAAAGGAAATATTTTTGTTTTTTTAATAATTTCCACAAATGTCATCCAAAACGACAGGGCAATATTCTTGTTTTCCCAGTCATTACAAATGTAAATCACATTTTCAGTGCCACTAATTCTGGGACATAAAATTAAAATCTATTATGATTTGAGAATTCCCCACTGAAGAACAGCCTCCCACACATTAAATTATATTCCACAGAGCCATCGGCAAACTCAGAACCAAATGCATATGAAACCAGCTGTTACGTGTTCTGTTACTATCAGGATAGCCATCCGGTTATACGTGTTATATATCTCACATTCTATACAGAAATGGAAGTCAGCTGGGGCTATTTTTGTAAACCGGAGACAAGAGAAACCTTACGGCCTAAACATAGTGTAGATGTCGTGGCCGAAGGAGGCATAGTGCAAATTTCATTTACAGAAGACATAAAACATGTCCCGCTTTGAACTTTTGAAAATAGTCGAGCTAAAAGCAAACTTAACAGATGGGGTGTGAACAGGAGGGAGATTTTTTTTCTGGTGCCGATTTCGCTCCCTGTGAAACTGTGGCACGAGTTGTAATTAACCTTGAGACTGTAAATAGTTGTTTTCATGACGGCACAATTGACATTTTCAGAAATGTCTATCATATAGACTTAACGAAGCCAAAAAGTGAGCTGTAAATGTAAGAATGAAAGCATCTTTGCCAGCTTGAAGGTTTCACCACTTCACTGTATGTATATGGGCATGTATAATCATGTTCTTTTTTCCTGGAGAAAATGTAGGTCATTTTTGGTGGGCGTCATTATTTTTTGTCGTAGAAGCTCTGAATGATGATCCGCTTACACGAATTCTTGAAATGGTAAATTTTCAATGCAATGTGTACGATTCTATCATTTATTATCTTTTTTTTTTTTTCTGTGTGTGTGTGTGTGTGTGTGTGTGTGTGTGTGTGTGAGAGAGAGAGAGAGAGAGAGAGAGAGAGAGAGAGAGAGAGAGAGAATACGATTTTCCCACAAATGAAAAAATTGCCCTGAGCTACAGGTTTCAAATACTAATAATAAGCTTCAAGAACACAGAGTAAAAGATAGCCAAACTCACCCATATTAAATGCAGCTTTAATCTCATTGACCTCTTCTGTTCGAGCTGAGATGCGATATATACTCAATGCTTCGGATTCTGTGGACACGATAGAAGGGAAGTATTTTAGTTAAAAGACACTTGCCCCTAGAAAAAAGATATAAAATTCAAACCGCAGCACCTATATAAAGACAAATAATAAAAAATATCGCTCACTGGTGTGAGTGACAGAGTGCTGTAGGGAAAAGTTATGTACAAGATATAGTGATAGATCATTGGGTAGGTATTTTATAGTTATCTTGTGATAATCCATCTGACTGATATTCTGTGAGATGATAATATACACAATGCAATGACAAATTATTTTACTTTCTACCATCTTTGGGATAAGTCAAAATCTCATCTTCATGGAGGACAAAGTATCACTCAAAAATTAATTTAAAAAAAAAAAAAAAAAAAAAATGAAACGGGGAACAAAACATTAAACATTAAAAAAAAAAAAAAAATTGGGGGTCGATACAGTGGGCTGACTTACTGTGTAACTTGCACCATTTTTCAATTTCCTCCACACATTTGACGATGACCCAGGGAGCTTCCATGCATGACTTGTCCACTTCCTCAGTCAGCTCGGATCCAAACACCGAGTCTGTGGACGCAGTGCCGGACAAACCAACGTCAAGCAATGCATTAAGCATCGTAAACATGATAGAATGCACAAATTCCACTAAACACTTTTAATCTTCTAATCAACTCAGGATACCTAGTTCATTTTGAGCTTCATGTGTTTCTTCTCAAGACGACATTCCCTGGATATTGCACACACAAGATGATATCGCTGACAGCACTTTAAATATGCGAGATCTAAAGTATCTCAAGGAAGATTTCCATAAGCAGAAATAAGAAACTAAATCTAGATTGTCATTTCGAACTGCTACAGTGAGATAGTGGTTAAGATATATCAGGACTTTCTATATACGTTAAGTCAACAAAAGTTATTATAGAAGCCTCCTTCACAATCTTGGCCGACTTAGTTGCACATGGATATTTAATCATTTGATTTATTTACAATACTCTGTCACTCTTAAATTGTGTCTGTAACACTTGTTCTATATTACAAACCAAGTTACACTGATTAGAATCAAGTCTTGCTAAAATACTGGCAATACTGCAGTGTTGCGGTCCCTCCGGTGACCTGGCACATATCGATTACTGTAAAATGAACCAGTGCCTACATCGATACTGCGATTATTGCCTCGGTGGTATGCACAGCCGAGGATCCCAGCAGGTTAAGGCCAGGGGTTGGTCTAGTTCATTTTACAGTATTCGATATGTGCCAGGTCGCCGGAGGGACCGCAACACTGCGGTATTACCAAAATACTTACTTGAGGTAAAACTTGGTCTTCGCAACCTCTCCAGCATTGGCACATTGCATTCTGTAGGTCTCTGGGCATGGCAGATCCGGTGGCAACACATCCCGCACTCTGAAAACACAACAACAAGTTGGAACTGAGAACCCATACAGCAAAACCGGATGACCATTTTCTCATCAGTGACACGGACGTTCTTTGGACGCATGTATTCCACAACTGTGGGGGGTTCTGGTATTGGCATTTCACAGTCCCACGGATTGCTCGTTTGTTGGTCACGCATTTCTTTAACAACCTGAGCTTTTCTTTCAGTCTGGTTGGCAGCAATGCCTGTTTTCGGACTGCTGTCCATTTTTGAACTGGCGTCTGCCTGAATTTGTTCACGTGATCTTTTGACATTCGCATTTCCTTTCGCTATCTTGCCGGATTCTGTCTTTTCCACCAAATTCCTAGGCTTCCCTGGTCCTGTCTCCCCAGAAACTGTTTTTGCCTCTGATACAGGATCCATTTGAAGGGGACGGGTCATACAGTCAGTGACTGGGGTCAGACTCTCCCAATCTTTGAAAATGTTCTCCAGATCTACCTCCTTTTCTCCTTGGTTTGCTCCTTGTGAACCTTCAACTTCCTTCATTCTTTGGCTTGTGTCAGCTGACACAGCCTGACTCAGAGGGCCCATCTGAAGACCGCTGCCCACAACTGGAGTGATCGGAGTCAGACTCTCCCAGCCTGGGACATCCGGACTGTTACTGTCTCCAACTAACAGTTTGCTGGCACTTGAAATACGGGATACCTCTGATTTCGGGCAACTGCCTGAAGAAACCAGTGATGGCAAATCGGGAATTTTCAGCTTCAGCTTTGGATGTTTGTCAAGCAGTTTCTTTTCCTGTGATTGGGGATCTTTTGCCCCTGATATGGCTTTGTTTTCACCCCTTCCTAGAAAACCGTGCCTTTCCTCCTCTGACATATCCTTGTATTGCTTTTTCTGACTGGAGACAGGACTGAAGCTGGACTTGCTTGCTTGTTCACTGGAACTTTCTGCCTGATGGGACATTTCAGAATCACTTGGGTCTTTCCAAAATGGCTCATGAATGTAAGGATCTGGATTCTCGCCCAGCTTGAGCTTAGTCTGCCCTTTTTTCTCTTGAAGACATTCTACCTTTGGAGTCTCTGTTGTAACCTTCCCGCAGCAATTGAGGCCACATTCTGAGGACGCAATAATCAGTTCAAACCGACTACAATGACAATAAAATTTGATCTTGACAATGTCGTGACAGACGGAGATGTCCTGACGTCTTACATACTCTGTATACAGGTTAGTTTCATTTTCTCTGCTACCAGGAACCATTTTTTCATAATCTTCCTGATTGCTGGTGTTTAAATTGGCTGCACCCTCTTGGTTTCCTGGATTCTCTCTATCCTCCACATTTCCTATGTTAGCATCCTTTTTGTTGACTTCTAATTTGACATCCTTTAACATGACATCCTTTAGCTCGACGTCCTTTAACCCAGTGCCTTGTGGTTGGTCGTCCATCTGATCTGGTTCTTGTAAAGGTGCCTGGCCTACATGACTGATCTGCAGGGAACTGGCCAAGAGCTCGGACACTGGAGTCAGCGGCTCCCACTCCGCAAGTGGATTACTTTCGCTCTCAGCATGTGCTCCTCCAGGATTAGATGGCAAGGCTGTCTCTGGTCTAGAACTACTACTCTGGGTTATCTTCAAGTCCGGCAACTTGGGTGATGGCTCGACAATTTTTCCCTCCCCTGAAAGAACACTGCCTTTTTCTAACTTAGCTTTATCTTCATCAGTACTGGTTGCATCTTGCGTCCGCTCAGCAACATTTGCTTCTGCCTCAAACATTTTCTGCTCTGGCCGCTGACTCACAGGTTTATTCCCATCAAAACTGGTGTCATCGACAGTCTTCTTCTCATCAGCTGCTGAAGAAGCCATTGCTTGACTATTTCACCCTTTTGATCTCAGCAGTGGAAATGAATGCCTGGTACAAACTACGGGTACTGAAAGGTTGGTCTGTTACCTACAGTCCAGAATTTTACTCACTGAGCACCAGTGGGACCATGAAATGTCATCCAGTCCCTGAATAAAACTCAGGTTTTTAAAGGAGCTGATCACAATCTCCTGTTGTTTTCCAACTTTTTTTTTTTTTATTATTCTAAAGAGGGGGGGGGGGGTTAACCCTGTGACAACATCTCTGCATTACATCCAGATCCTGCTTTCTCAAAAACATGGTAACAACTCTTCACAAAACACAGGATTTGGAGGGAGAAAAGTTCAGTATGAATGGGGGGGAGGAGAAAAAAAAGCTTTCACAAAATAATTTCAGAGAAAAAGAAAACAATATCATTTTTAAAAAAAAAAAAAGGGGGGGGGGGGGGGCTTCAATGATAAAACGCCAAACCCAGTGAAAATTCTAAGAAAGATGTTATGAATAGCAATAAAAGTGTTTAGTGTTAAA
Source organism: Peronia peronii (assembly GCA_039654565.1). NCBI lineage: Eukaryota > Metazoa > Mollusca > Gastropoda > Systellommatophora > Onchidiidae > Peronia > Peronia peronii. Next base: position 9,686 of record JBCEWB010481366.1, on the reverse strand, counting down.
AGGAAAAAAAAAAAAAAGGAACAGACTACATTTAGTAATAATAATAATAATAATAGAGAGTATCAATATAGGCTATATAGGGCTTATCCCCGTACAGTACAGGCTCTAAGCGCTTTACAGTCTATTATTATCCTAACAGACCTAAAGAAGACACTCATAAACGTTCTCAGCTTCCTGGGAAGTATACAAGGCGGCTGCCCGTCAGGCGCTCAAATCCTTATCAGTCTAACAATATCAATCACTGTCTATAGTCGGGTACCCATTCAAACCTGGGTGGAGTCAGGAAATGTGCGTAAATTGTCTTTCCCAAGGACAAAATGTCGGAACCTGTCAGGATTCGAACCCAGAACTTCAGATCCCGAGTCCGATGGCCCAACTGCTAGGCCACTGACACCGCACAATGAAGTATTGACAATGAAGTTGATTATTTCACACTCACTGGACAAACGATGGCAGTTCATTTCTTATGAATTCATTTTCTTCTCCTAATTTCCCATGACAAACACTGATTTTCAAAGTCAGGGTCCTACTTGCTAGAAACGACAACCACAAAATTCAAAAATAGAAATCGCAAAACAAAACATAAAAAGTTTAAAAAAAAAAAGAGAAAGATCTGCTAAGAATGTGTGATCTGTGAAAAGACTTAAAATTGGCATCCAACGCTTACCTCTGCACTGCAATCCTTGCCGCACCAGACCATACAGAAATTTGTCACATACATGGCATCGTTGCATGGACGAGAAATTGTACTCTGCAAATCTGTGCTCCGCGGCCGAGTCACCTGCAGCTGCTGGGGAAGTAAAAAAATAAATAAATAAATAAATGGGTAAATAGATAAATACATAAATAAACAAAAGAATGAATAAACCGAGAAATAAATGAATAAATGAATCTAAATTAAAAAATAAAGTAAATTAAAGAAATACCAATAAATAAAATAAGAGAAAGTGTAACATATTTGAATATTTTAAGTAAAAAATATAAACAAAGCATAACACACGTGAGTATTTTTGTGTAAGAAATTATGCAAAGTTGTGGAAAGAGTAAGATGGAAATACATAATGGACATCTAAGTTGTTAGTCGAGAGGACAAAGGACATATGTGTTATTAGATCTCATATGCTATCATGATGCTATCCCTCACCCTCACCCCCCCCCCCCCCCACCGCTAGCCCCGGGAGAAGTTGTTGCTACGAGACGCTGCAAGTTATACAACACATTTCGAAAACTCATGGAACAGCTGAATATCATCCTCGACGGAAGTTCTTTTCTGCAAAAGATAGAAAGGATATTCCCGACAGATATAACACTGATGCACCAAAAAATATGATGGGAAAACAACCGGCTTGATAAGACTCACAGAGAAGGAATGAGAAAAGCGCAAACAAGTCTGTTATCCTCATCCATTCTTTCCACTATATTTATACGCCACATCCAGCAATCACTTTGTCGCAGTGTCGTATCCAATACCATATCTCGAAAATTCAACATACTTCGTAACTTACAGGGACTTATGTATATCCTTCACTTTCCAGCACATTCTGTATATTATGCAAAAGGCGCATTTCCCATTCTTTAAAAATAAAACAATTTTTAAAAAAATAAATATAAAAATCGCTGAGTGTTTCACTTTCAGACTAACGCCTGACAGAAAATAATCCCAGCAAATCCTTAAACAGATGAGAATACAGTGATAGTTGCTAATGATATTCAGCTACTCATCAGGAGCGAACACTGGTAAATTCCTTGGACGACAAAGGATATTTACAACACAGGTTGTCATGGAAATGGATCAAACTCATTACCATTTCAGCGAAGTTTGTTGGTATCTGTGACAAAATAATGTAATTCAAAAATTCAGTCGTCCACATTCTATGTCTTTGTGCCCAGGGCAAATGAGTCTGAAGTCAGGGCCGAGCTGGGTCATTTCGAGTTACCGTCGTTTTAAACTGTTTTCCGACTCAAATACCGCCCCCCCCCCCCCAATTTTTTTTTTTCACAAAACGAAAATGTGACCTTCTCAACCATGGTTTACTACGAGGGGTACCGAAAAAATGTGGTATCTGAGTCGGAAAATAGTTGAAAACGGCCGTAGCTCTAAATCCCGGTGCGACTTATGACTCATTTGCCCTGGGTCGCAAGACATATTACATTAAATTTTACTGATAACAGATAACCGAAAGACGTTTTGCGCCAGTTGGTCAGAAATAATAGTACCGCGTCATTCGAGAAATTTTACCGAGGACAGACGACCCAAGATTTTTTCCTAGAAAACATTAGCATGGACGACATCAGAGATCAGACTGCCTTCACCAGACTATTCAGAACCGGCACAATCAAACCCCCAATACCAAAAGACACAGCAAATATTACTCCGAGCATCATCTAACCCCGCAACACGCAACGGTGTGTAACATAATTGCATGCCAACTTTCCTTAGGTAACACAAAATAGCCATGAATCAAGGATACAAATTCACTGTAATTTTTTTAAAAATGAAAAAAAAAAAAAATCACAGTGTGCTTGTTATCAAATGCAAAACTGAAGTACTTATGCAGAAAAAAAAAGGTTGGAAAGTTGAGGATCATATAGGAATTTGTAACAGCCAGAAGTCTGTTTTCCAACTAAAACAGGGAGTCTGACATCTCTGATGACTACTTATGTCACTTCCCACTCAAATGGTTCTTCAAATTTACTCACCCACACTGTGAAGAACCAACGTTCATTACTCTACAACATGGGCTCATGTCAACTTACAAACATCGTGGATTGATATGTCTTGGCCTCAGTAAATAAATTCTTCCACCCCTACACTGCACGCTCGATCTCAATAATGTAGCCTTGGCACGCCATCTTCAGGAGCGAGGTGGCGATCATTGCGTTAGTGAAGGATCGCATTCTGCAGTGGTTTCTGAAGCGGACTGCAACACTACAAGCGAGGAGCAGGAACTACCGGTAGGCCATCTCAAACACCATGCCAACTTAGTAACATGTTAACTGAAACTGTAAACATAAACTGAACCCTCGATACCTTACTCCTAACATGAACTTACAACACGGTTCCTCAAGCATGAACTTGGCAAATCTATTACCTGTTACATAAACTGAACATTCAATACGTTATCTCTGACCCGAACTTACAACACCGCAACTCAAACACGAACTTGACTAATATGTTATCTGTATCATAAATTGAACTCCCAATACGTTACATCTGACACGAACTTGCAACACGGCACTTCTAACAGAAACTACAAAAATATACCGTACCGCTCACATTTAACTCCCAAACACCACTCCCTCAACACAGACTTACCACTATCACACCTCTAACCCGAACTGCCGAGACGACCGACACCTCCGATGTCGCGTGTTTGACTGTGAGCGCTGGTTTCAGAGCGCGTAACCTACATAGGACGTCTCAGTCCAACTGCTGGACTCACACACGCTCTGAATAGAAACGATTCCGGCGGCGCGCGCGTGACCCAGTGACTTCTCACTCCGGTCCGCACGTAAATCGAGCCTTTATTTAGGCCTGACACTAATTTGTCCCCTCCTTATGGCAGCCGTGACGTCGACGAGCCGAGCCAGTACGCTACGACGTGACGAACGACCCTATTATATAAATCTGACCAAACCAAAAAAGAGGAGGGGAGGGGAATAATAATTCGAAAACTGAATTCCCTAATGATATCATTACGGGAGGAGACAAAGAACCGCTAAAATCCCACTGTCTCCGGTCGATGGTGACGCACGGTATAGGCACCAGAAACGGCGGCCATCTCTGCCACAGAACTGCACTACCTAAGAAGAAACCTGGTCTTCCACTAGCCTTACCAACATTCTAACGAGCTCTGACAAAACTAGCTGAGGTTTTTTTGTTTTTTTTTTCTCCGGTCTTCTCGTGACTGTTCACATTAGTTTCCCCAACCTGTTCATTTACAACTTTCCACTATCTAAAAAAGAAAGACCAGTCTACAGAGCATATTGAGCTCGCAAACTTATATTTTTGTGCGTTTTTGTACAGCTGAGATCACCACCACGACAGGAGGTTGAAAAGTTTAACAAAACCGTAACCGTGGGTGCAGACACAACACATCTCTTTCCGTTCCGTTTCAGTCCCGGCTCGGTCTACACGTAAGGAGTCTCTTTTTTTTTTTTTTTCCCCAGCCAGCTAGATTGCTTCCCTTTGCTAAGTACAATAAGAGATGTAGAACACGCACTGCAAAAAAGGAGGGGGAAAAATCAATTTTTTTTTTTTTGTTATTTGAAACATGTGAAGCAAAAATAAAAATAAATAAATAAATAAACAGATAAAAAATCTTTAAAAAATTATGAAAACAAATTCACCAATACACAAAACACATTATCATCAAACGGTGAATTTTTGAAGAATCTGCTGTTAATTATGTTTCAAATAACAGGCAAAAAAGCGATTTTTTTCTTTCTTTCACAGTAATTGTCTTCTACATCTTGCACTTGGCAAAAGGGAAATAATTTATTTGACGGTCAAAATGGCTGGTTATCTTCCCACCTATTCAGTTACAACTTTCCACGATATTTAAAAAAAAAAAAAAAAACCCACAAAAACGTACAGGTTCCGACACAGCCGCCTCGGCTCTGTCTATACGTCAATTGTCCAGTGATGTTGTCTTTGTTTCTTCGTGCTGGAATTTCACGACACATCAGCTCGATCACGGCTATATTGCGTCTAGCATGGAGATATACGTTTAGGTGTTTAAAAGGAGATAAAAGGGTGTGTCTAAACTGGTGAGTCTCGTCTTCGCAATACAAACTGGCGCTATGACATTATATAAGAAAAAGAGCATGGCAGGACTTCAGCATTTCGGAGAAAACTAAACAGAGTTCGCACTTCCAATTCACTGTTAATGTTTACTTGACAGATGGCGCACGATATCGCTGGGAGATGTTGACGGAATCAAGACCGAGGCGAGAAGGAGGGACTGTGTTCGCATACTACTGGAATACCTCATTTGTTTGTTTGTTTGTTTGTTTGTGTTGGGATTTAACGGCACATCAGCACGATCACGGCTATACTGTGCCTAACACGGTGGGTACATTTACACGGTAAAATTCTGATCAAGGTGTAAATAGATAAAATGTAGCCCTGAACGGACAATGCGTTTATGAGTTATAAAAGGATATCAAAATGTGTATATAAATTTTTAAATGAATAAATAAATAAATAAATAATTAAATATATAAATAAATAAATAAATAAATAAATAAATAAATAAATAAATAAATAAATAAATAAATAAATAAATAATAGAACCAAGCTGGACTGGAGGGTCAGTGCGTCAGGGGTTATTCCCGTCACACGGTATGGGCATCGTGTCAGATTGCACTAATTTGCATTTGCACTAAAATTGGCTGTTTTCTTCTGGACACACAGCTGTTAAAATCAGCACAGTTTGGTTCAAAGTGGTGCAATTTGACATGATGCGAACACAGGTGACGCGAACATCCGCCCTAATGTGCTGTCCCTCCAGCCTCCAGTCCTCTCGTTAAAAACTGAAAAAAATAAATAAATAAATAAATAAAAATCTAGTTCCCTTTTCATTATTAGAGAAGAACAAAAAAAAAAACAACAACAACAACAAAAAAACCCACGACTATCTGAAAACAGAGCTTTCAGAGAAAAGAATATTAGAAGGTCTTGTTCTGACATCGCCACATTCTATCATCCGTCATCAGTTCAAAGCGAATCGATGAGTCTTATCGGTAAGGAAATGCTGATACTTTCCAAACATTCCCTGTCCTTTTTTTTTTGATGGAATGTCACAATCGAACCGTAAAGTTATAGCCATCGGGTCACCTACTGTCCTAGTTTTGATATGCACTGGAAACAACAATCAAAGTAATCAAAGATTGAAGTTTTAGCACGTCACCTCTCTGACCTAATTCGAGCAGCTGCCGAACGATGAAGTGGCACGGTCATAGCAAATGCCCCAATTTGGTCTAGTCCGACACACACTCTGGACAATCAAACAGTAAGTTAACGCCAAGTGACCTTCCCACTTCATTGACGTACGTACATCTATGCGGGACAACCGCCCGCAGGTGCGGAAAGGCGCCAAGAGAATGTAACGAGCGTCTGTCCCGAAAATGGGTGAGTCTGTCTCATGTGACGTTCGTGGTCAACCGAAGCTGGCCAACAAATATTCCCAACATCTTTTCACGACTTACTTTGTCTATCAGGTGCGACTGAGGTAGCTAGCTGAAGATGACCGCAGGGGTCAGCCGTAGCGTGACAAGATAAATCAAAATTATTATTCCATTTCTGCCCCAAATCATAGGTTTCTTCGTCGGTTGGTGCTTTATAGTTCCCATGAGGAGCTCATATCGTTGAATCTGTTCTTATACAAGACCTTTCACCGGATTTCTCGATGGCTTCCCATAACTTCCATGGTAACCTCCTTATCCAGGAACGGACCTGCCCTCTTGCTTCCTCTACAGTTGGATACCAACTCGCATCGAGCGCGTTCTGTCATTTCCTCTACTCTCCAGCCGTAGGTACATCGTCCGTTATCTTTCTTAGCATGAACTGGCGCTAAGACATGAGAATTTTACAGTTGGAGATTCAAAGCCGGGCAAATGAGGTTCTAACCGATCTAGATCACGGATGGTACACTCAAACATTAAAGTATTAACGAGTAACCCCCTTGCACTAGTTCAAAAATTGATAACTTGCTATGAAGTCCGCTGATTCACGAAATTGTCCAGCTGGGCTGAGCGATTTCTGACTTGCTGAGATTGTACTGGAGATGTCCTTCACCGACTGTACAAGGTCCACGAGCAGGGAGTCAGAGGAGTCAGTGAGTCGACTTGACTCGGCACTGGTGACTTACCGAGTCTGATCAGACCACTAGTCACTGCCGAGAGCGGGATGTCTCCGTGCTGGTCCGCGGTACTGACTGCTTCAGTCGACCGCTGTGCCAGGCTTTACCCTGCCCGGGGGGTCGAAACTGCTGCTCCACCAAGCCGCTCCACCAGACGCTGATGACCCTAATTGTGCCCTACCACAGCTCCACTGCCAAGCACCCCCCGGGGGCTGGGGATGTGGGCAGGGGGGCTGAATCTGACGCCATCCTCTAGTTATCACAAGTCTGAAATGCTAAGCCTGACCTACTCGATGGGCAGTAAATATAGAAACTTCGACCTCATCCGTATTTAATCCCCTCCCCTTGGCTACGCCATCTCAGCATACACACACGCACACACACACAAACGTAATTATGTACAAACACTCACACACATACATACAAGCCGTGAGTTCTTCCATTCTCAAAATGGCACATGTGACGTTTATGCTGCAGAAGGTTACAACATGCTGAATAGAAGATGTCTCCTTAAAACGACAAAACTTACTATAAGTTTTGAGATAGCTGTCGACCATGATGGCTAGAACTACTCTCCTTGAAAATATCAGATTTAACTCTGAACATCTCGCAAGGCTTTCCTATTCTGGCCGACAACTTACTGAAAACTGAAACGACCTACTGATCAGTCAGGCTTAGCTTTTTCAAGACATTCTTCTCCGTAAGCAGCATCTCTCCTTCGAACAACGACTTCCCGATAAGACGGAAAAAGTCGCCTTCCATTTAACCAGGCCAACGCGGGAGAAGAGTCATAGATTTTTGCCATTTTCCCTGCCAGGCATATCCAGCGGGGCTTATCTCGGCTAAAAACCACCAACACTATCGATTTTGAGGGAGTGGAAGTATTTGGGGGAGGAATCGACATCGGACGCTCTCCCATTTTTCCAGCTCCATTGACAAAAATGCAAAAAAATTTAAAAAACTGCTGCCGTTTGCAGAAAATTCCAAAGTTCCCGAGCAGAGCTTGCTATAATTAAAACGATTAAGCCGTGTAATTTTCCTGTGCAACGATTTGCCGGCTGCTTCAATCAATGGACACCTTTTTATTTTGTTCTCCATCGTCTGCTTTTTCTTCAGAAAAATTTCCGGGCAGCAGCGACTTACTTTTGGTGACCCGGGGCTGCCGAAAATAGATCTGCTCGCGCGCCGCCTGACGAATTCTGCTCGCCTGCCGATCGATGAAGGAAGTTCGTGGCGGGAAAGAGCGCAAATGATCCAAGCTCGCGTTGTCAGGAAGCAAACTTTGGCGCATTTAGGCTTTAAAAAACAAAACAAAACAAACAAAACCTCCTCTTTCTCCCTCTCTCTCTCTCGCACACAGCAAACGGTACCAGACGGACTCGCACGGCATCAAGACACGCAGACGTACTCACTGACTGACAGACAGAATTTCGCTTGTCCGTCCTTCCTTCCCCCTCACAATCTCTTGTTCACAACTGACACGACTCCCCGCTGCTTATCTGTTCTCTACGGCTGTCTCAGACCCACGGCCATCCCTCCCTCCCTCGGCCTTTGATCGAGCAGCCTGCAGAGTCCAGCCCCTGCCAATCCTCCAATCCCCGGCTGTCTCTGTCACACACAACACCTCTGACTCCGCCCGCTTATTGAAATTGTCATCCTCGTCCTGCCTCCTATTCGGTCGCCCCCCCCCCCCCATTCCGTTCTCACCCATCCCGTTCTGTCCTATCATGACTAACACCAACATGCACTCGAGACTAGGACCAAAGGTCGTGAATTTTTGTCCCTTGGTTACACACGCCAGGAACGACATTATACAAAATAAAATTGATATTTTCTCTTTTCTTAATCGCAAGTGCCTAAAATTTATTCCATTTGTATCTGACTACTCTTATGCCGTAAATGAAAACGGACAATGTGAAGTTATAAGAGTCGCTCGTTATCCCTTTTGTACTTGGCAAAGGGAAGCAACTGACTGAGTGTCAAAATGGCTCACTGAACTGTTTTTGCAAAGACAGAATGAACGTTCTTGTCGTCCCACCATCTTTTTGTTTGTTTTTTCTTAAGCCTTTCAATCCAAAGAAAGTAGGATTATCTCTGCTTTTAGAAGTTACCAATTTTTTGCTGAGAAATTTTGTGGGTAGAAATTTGGAATTTGGAAATTTTGCCCGGACAGCGGCACGCAGCCTACGCTTTCATCAATTTTGAACTGCCAAGAATTCTTTAAAAATCCATGAAGAGTAGGCAGAGTGACGCTGTCCGGGCAAAACTTCCAAATTCCAAATTTCTACCTACAAAATTCACCGCAAAAACAGGCAGCCACTTAGAGCCGAGATAATCCTACTTTCCTAGGATTAAAAGGCTTAAGGAAAAAAAAAAAAAAAATGAAAACAGCTAAATGATATCAGAGAAACCCTGAACGCCGTCAGCAATTTCTGCAGACACAATCAAAGTTAATCATCTACCTTATCTTTCGTAAGACCCCCCGTGGTGTGGCTTACCGACCCCATTTCCCATTTCCAGAAGTTGGTGCTGTGGTAATCACACCATCAGAAAAGATCAACTAAACACCAGATAATCTTCCAGCTAACTCGAAGTCCCCGCTGTAATTTGGACACGTTGCTTAATGATTTCATTATTATTTCATTTTTATCCTGTTTTGCCTCGACGTTACAGTGAGCTGTGCTGTGCTTGTTAGTTTCGAAGGAGAAAGGTAGGGGAGAGAGAGAGAGAGAGAGAGAGAGAGAGAGAGAGAGAGAGAGAGAGAGAGAGAGAGAGGCAGACAAACAGAGAGCGAAAGAGAGGAAAGATGTCTGTATGGATCCA
>JBCEWB010481255.1:0-19445 GCA_039654565.1 Peronia peronii | reverse complement strand
ATCGCTATGTTTTCTTCCCCCCCCCTCTCTCTCTCTCTCTCTCTCTCTCTCTCTCTCACTCTCTCTCTCTCTCTCTCTCTCTCTCTCTCTCTCTCTCTGTGAAGTCACTGACGTAAGTGTGTAAGATATTCTTTATGGCCGTGTTCTTCGTTTCTATTAAGTCCGTGAACTCACTGAGGTCAACTACAATCTTATGTTGTCAATCGTTATATCGGTGTCTCTGACCAGTGCTTGGTTCCTGCCCCTCCATCATTTTCAACCCCGAACTTTTCTAGTCCCCGCCACAAACACGTGCACCCACATTGTTCCAGGAAACCGCTTCAGGGTTTGCATGTCAGTGTCACCCCCCCCCCCCAACCCTCCCCAAGGGATTGTCACCGATGCGCGCGGCAGAGTGAGTCGGCAGAGTGAGTCCGCACGTAAGGACACTCGTCCAGAAATGAGTACATCGGCCTAACACGCTATGACAAAAACCTCTGCCTGTTTCAACACAGTATTAATCACAGCCCCACCTATTCAAATATAATTCTCCACCAAATCAAACTACACACACAGCCGAATTTATCGCTTTATTCTCTAAATATTGCGTATTGTTTGCCACGGTATCGAAAGAGAGATGGCCCTTAAACAGTGAGTTTCTTGAAACAAAAGTTTTCTGCGAACAGATGTTTTGTTCAAGTACATGTGACCCGCCCAGTGATTAGCACCGCCTGAGATTTAGGAGACTAGCAGTCGTTCTGACGTGCGCCATAATAGGAAAGGCTTTGGGCTTTTAACTACTCACGCGATGTGCAATATCTGACGCACATCAGTGATTATTCCACGGAAATCCAGGTATTTTGTTCATCCTCATGCATGTTGACATAGTAAAATTGAACGCAATTAGAATGTCTGAAAAGTCTTCAGTGAGAGGCAAAGTAACATCGCAGTAAACTAAAGACAGAATTTGAATTAATTAATCACATGTACAGACAAATTATAGAGAATCGTAGCTAGTTAGACAGACATGTAGACAGGGGACATCAGAGTGCGAACGGAACCTTTTGGAAAACTTCCTTGTTAGGATCAAGTATTCGTCAGTCTCTGCACTGATCCATTTTCCAAAAGCTGAGGTGACTCCCGACAGAATATTTTGTGAGATCAGAAATTATTATGAAATCGTGATACAAAAGGTGAACTTTAAAAAACGAGACAAAGATAGGAAAGGAAGGAAAAGTCGGCCCAGTAACGGTTTGGAAGACTCGCTGGTGCTGGAAGCTGCCCGGAAAGCCTGCAGACATAGAATGACCATTGAGTGATCACAGTGTTAATTGAGCTGGGCATCTCTCATGCATCTTAAGTCTAGGATGGCTCTGGTCTTTCCTTGTCTTGTGAGTGTCTGTTTATTTGTTTGTCCATCAGTGTATTGGTCAGAATCCAATGGATTTTTAGTGAGATTGTATGGAGATATTTTGTATTCGTTCTGCCCTTAGAAAGAAAAGTCTCCGCGTTTCAACTTTGTCAGACCAAGAGCCTTACCATAGAAAGATAAATAATATTCCAAATTGTCACGCAAAATGAGATAAGACGTGATAACTTTAGTTATAACATAAGAAAAGATGGAGAGCCTGTGCCATAATACTGAATCCTCCATTACAGGGACAAACTGGGATCATCTTTAGATAATCACTGCCCTCCCCCCCCCCTCCTCCTTCCCCTCCCCCCCCCTCCCCCACACACTTCTCTCTCTGTCTCTCTCTCTCTCGTATGCTTACACATTGGATCATGATTCTCTTGAATAAAAATCCAAGTGATTCAAAGCGGAGACCTGTATAGAGTGTTGGGAACAGTGCAGGAGGGATATCCACACAATTTCTCCTTTTTTCTACCTGTCGTATGCGAGGGCGTTTATACATCTTATTAATACCGCATAGGAAAACTAATATCGATTCATTCCGCCGACGTTCAGCCTGTTCTCTACACAATAAGATTATTCAGGGCAAGCTATTCGGGTTGCAAATTTTATAAAATTCCATGTCTATAATTATTTTCTTTAATACTAAGTAAGCTTACAAACCTCATTTAAATACACCTTCAATAAATATACGTAATTATGCACATGAATATTGTCTGTCTTATGAACTGGTTCTATTACAATCACAGTGTAGATGCATGTTGTGTCTGAGGGTAAAGAATGGAGGATAATTATTTCTTTATTGGATTTATCTGATGTCTGACGGCAATCTCCGTGCTGCAAGTGTGGGGAGAAAAAAACTTGAATCGGATCTGTCGCTTATTGCATGTACAAGGACATTATGTATGATGTACGCCTTTTGTTTAATCAGAGCAATGTGAATTATAAATGAACTACAGACACTGTTCTCTCTTTCCCAGCAGAGGGGTAGCAGATAGTTGGATGTTTTAAAACAATGAATACTATCAGCACAGCTCATATTTGAGCACTTCGATAGAATAATATAACCGAGAAAGCGCATTTTATTATTGTCTTCTTCCATGGAGTCAGACCTTGCTCTTAGGTACTGTTACTCATTAAACACAATTGTATATATGATGTGTAAATGGTCTTACTGCCTCTTGAATCGCCACATTGTATACAGTATCTTGATTGTCTCCTCATTTTGAAAACAAGAGCTTTAAATACATACGATATGCCATGTATGCATGATGTCAAGTAAGATTATCTAGTTCATCATTTAGATAGAGATATTTTTCATTTTCTTTTATCCCTGTAAGAGAGTTAGATAACATAGGACTAATCCAATACTTATGTAACAGCACTGATCCTGATGACTAAAATTATCATTCTGGTTTCTTCGACTCTTTATGAATCTTCCTACCATGGTAGAAATCCCTCTCCACCATCTCAACTAGATCTATTCCCCCCAAACTCTCAACAGGGAGGAACAGAAGAGTTGTGGGAAATGAAATTGGAAGTTGTCAATCAAGCACTGGCAAGTGAGCATCTCGTCTTTCTGATCTCCAGAAATTAATTATTAATGAACTGATATCTGGTCAGCTAGTTTGTGTTCTTCTCTTTTTCACTATCATCCGCAAATATTTCTGTGACAGTGTGACCAGAAAGAAAACAAGAAAGATGCATTTCAGGAAGCAAAATTTATTTCATTTGCCCTGTATTTGCCACTGATAAAAATGTGTAATAAATTATGGATACAAATCACATAAGGGTTCTAAATTACAATATGAATTTTTAAAATGTCCGTATGAACACAACAATGCTTAGCAAAGTAAAATGTTTTCTACAAAGCATATTGGCTAAATCAACACACATCTTTCTATTGCATAAATTTTGAAAAATGTAAAAAATAAAAGAGAGAGAAAGAGAGAGAAATAGAGGGAGAAAGAAATAAAAAACAACAATAAACTGGGACAAAAGTCCAGAATGTAAATTTTTGTCACATCTCATTTCATTCTGTGACTTGATAAACCTCAGTTCTTGCTGTCAAAGGCTTTCAGCCCTCTTCATGATATCAACCAAAGGGGTGGAAAAATGTGCACATTTAGTAATGGTCTATTCATTGACCTTACACACACACACACACAAATAATAATAATAAAACATAAAAATCCACCACTTCATCAAGAAAAACAACTCAGGATAAATTATGACAGGAGATGGAATCCACCTGATGATGTGCCTAAGTTAAGATCCTGTATATTGACAGATAAAATACAACTGGTTTCTCAGAGTCTGAATGAGAAACTCTCTTATTCATTTTGGTCATAATGTACATCAATAAAAAACATCTTAGACAGCTGGAGGAAATGATTCAGCAGTACAACTTGTGGTCTATTTCTAATGACAAAGTTCTCAGTTCCACATATGTTTTGTCACAAACACCAACAGGTGTAAAATATAACAATAGATACAGATTTATCATGGCAAAATAAAACGAAAGGAATCACTTACAGTGACTATATCAGTCAGTGAAGAGATATTCCATGTGCAAATTGATTTATTTCTAATGCTACAATAAACCACCAGTGGGACATAATGTCTGTACAGGTCACATATATCTAACAACCAATAATTTACCAACAACAATAAATATTTACCCACAACTGATAAACATTTGTAAAAGTTATGGTCCACAGAAGATAAATGTATAGTGTTCAACAACAAATAGCAATGAAACATGACAATGAAGTAAAATGCTTACAGGAAGAGCTAATAGGCCTGCACAGAAATACTAGAAAAAAATGAGCCAAATTTTATTGTAGGACACATTGTGAAAATAAAAGAAGCAGTCAATAATTCAAATACCAATAAAGTAACTGACACAGCCAGACTAAACAAATGTACCAATCTAATGGTATCAATTGCTAGGTATATTAATTATCACATAATGAGCTCTTCAGAGCAAAACCTGACTGTGATTGTCTAAGACACTTCAGCCCAATGTATGAGATTGCTTTGTCCTTATTAGTACACTAGTTTAAATGTCCTTTGTGTCAAAAACCTTTCCACAAATGCTTAACAATAATTCCATGCATTTAGAGTTGGCCAAATTTGTTTATAACATAGGATTTCATGCTCATCTCAGTAGGAGGCATTTCTCCATTTTGGCCACTGGAGACCTAAAAGAAAAATGTGCCATGCAGGTACAACAGTCCATGTGTAATGAGAATTACATTTACATGTCTACCTCACTAACAAGAAGAAGAATGTGACACCTGTCAATTGCAAGTAAAACAAAAGGATTTCCTGAAAATAGAAATGGATGTGAAATATCTAAAGCTAGCAATCTGAGAAACGGCATGGAAACAAAAATTATGCTGCAATAATTTTCTACTATGTTTTTTCAGTATGATTACAAAAATAACCTTATCAAGCATAATGTAAACCATATATGAAATGAGTTAATAACTTTAATTTTACATATCATGTTAGATTGATCACAGGATGGTTGGGCACCTAAATTTTCAGAGAAGAGATCTGTTTCAGTAAGCAATATCCTCACTAGCTTATTATTTAAATATCACACAGTCATACAACAGCATGTACTTCCTCTACTAATATTAGATATAGATCTGCTTCTTTCTGAATGTTACAAGTATATTTGGGCCAACAATCAAACTGTGTTACTAAAGCAAATCAGAATAGATAAAATTTTAAAATATTATCAATCACCAGGCCAAGTAAATGGTACAGAATAGAATCCACTTCTATTGTTTAATTTAAAATCAGTAATCTTGTAGCCCTAAATAAATTTCAATCCACATAAAGTACATGTGTGTATATCAGCAAGAGTCAATGGAAGTTTTATGTAAATGTAAATTCAGATATGGCAAAAGAGGATTATTCACATAGCACCAAATCATCTGGCTGTAACTGTCTCAAGTGATACAGAGAATAACTTATTTTGCCTTAATCATTGTAGTGTCTATACATTTACACCAGACCTGCTGGTTATTCTTACTTCAACATTCTCGAGCTCCTGCAAAAGCGCAGAGTTATGAAATCACATAAAATCCACAATAATATAAAAGAATATGTTATTTTCCGATCCTTTGACATAGCAGTATGTCATCAAATAAACTTACATAGCATGTCTTGAATGCTCTCTCCGCATCTGAAAACTTAAGCTCATCATAGAAAGGCATGAACAATACATATACACATAGTAACAACAAAGAAATGCAATATAAAACCATGGCAAATTGGCCTAGAGAGTGCAAGAGAACCACACCTCTGGAGGTTGAAAGGCAAATAAAAACTGTAACCTGAAGAATATATCTCCACAAGAGATGTTATCCATTGGCCGATAAAAAGATGGATTCACTCTTTCACCACTATGCCAATTTTCCAATATCAGCAATACGGTCAGACTTGACCACTGTTAACCCCCATCTGCACTCAGTCCTGCCTAACGTCAGTCCCACACACTGTGAGCGAGCCGACTGGCGTCCATTCTGTTATTTTCTCACAGGCAATCAGAAGTTGCGACTGTTATTCAAGGTTACTGTTACATCAAGAAGGAGATTATTACCGTCTGATTTTGGCTCTCATTGCTAGGTCATCTGCCAATCAGCAGCTTGTGGCGTCCACCAAAAGATTCAGTGTATATAAGTGAAACAAATGTCAGTGGTCAGAACATCGAATCAAAGGGGAAAAGGAGGTGGTTGGTGGGGAGTTAACCATGGACGTATTAAGTACATTCTTCTGAACATGAGAGACTACATTTTGAATGTACATGGTACTTTTGTTAGCAGGGAAGCAGTAAAAAGGGCTATGCTCTTACAGATATATCACAAACACAATCAATAATTAGTAATGGCCAATAGTGACAAATGTTCATCGACGATAACAGTCGCAAATCATATAAGTACCAAATTACTATTTTCAAGAAAAACAGAAAAATCCCTTTAGTGCTGGTTTTTTTCTTTCGCCAGTAAGATCCACAGGGAAACAGACACGCAAGCTTTTGTGCTGATGTTGTATAATATTGTAGTTTCCTGCCTGTAAAGTTGAGCCACATAAAGGCATGATGAAAGAGGGTTTCCAAAGGGATATTTAAAAACAAAAAATATGACTCAATCTAATTTTGGAATATACAGTTTGCGATTGTTCGCGTCGATATATATATTTTTGTGGGACTAAAAATCTTGGCACCTTCCAAATCAGTTCACAACAAAGTACCTTAGCTGTTTCTTCATGGATGATGGAAGATAAGAAAGAGAAATAGTAATAGTCCTACTGTGAGTGCTGTAAGTTATTGAACTAAATGAAAAGTAACACATTTTTATACCATCCTCACTTACTAATACCAAACATGGGCTTTTAAAAAATTTTCCAAAAGAAATGTAAAGATCTGCACTATAGTATTAGATTAAGGTGTTTAAGGTGAGAGATAAGATCTAAACTAGGACCTTAAGAGAGATGGTATGGGGTATGATAACACTGGTCCCATATCATACTGAGAAGCAACGGATATTGTGATTTAGGCACTTTACAAGGATACCCTCCAATTAAATCAGCCTGGAACCAGGTATTCTGGCATCAGAGCCAGGGAGAAATCCAAACAAAAATTAGAGCAGCACACTGGTTATCTTTCAACACAGATGTCTCTCACCTAGGCTGTCTGGCTTGTGGCAGATAGAAGACTGTAATTCCCTGCAATACCTCACAACACAAGTGCTAGGTAAAAGGTAACACAAAGATAATCATGACCTAAATTTCTGAAAAAATGTCCACCCAATTCATCACCATTGCTTTCATGTTTTGAGCTGTTCATCATCTGTTGCATCTAGTCTTAAATTTTGGTGGGAATCTTCTTCATCTAGCTCAATAGTGATCTCTATAGTTGGTGGCTGAAGAGGTCCATAATGTTTACTGACATAGCAGCGATTGAAACAGAATAAAACTACAAACATGCAGCATGTCATGGTGGTTTCACCAACCAACAAATAACAGAACCACATGTTACTAAATTCCTCCATCAGATATCCTAAAATCAGTGGGTTAATCATGGTGCCAAATGAAGCAGAGACAAATATGCAAGATGAAATGCGCCCTGTAACTGGGAGCAGCTCTCTCTCTGTCCAGGAAATTCCTGCAGGAAATATTGCCGACATGCCTAACCCAGCCATGGCAGAAAATACAGAGAGAGCAGTCTGTGATCCAAATGTGGCACTAATAACAAAACTTGTGAATGCTACAAACATGAGGCCACATAACAATGTTAGTATCTGAACAGATGTGAGCAGTCTTGCAACAAATATCATTAAGAATCTAGAGATTGCAAAAGATGCCCAATATATAGCAGTTATGTATGCACCTTCAGATTTGCTAATATAATCATACTCTCGTACAAGGAATGTCATCAGAAATGCAGCAAATGTGTCTTCAACACAGGTGTAAAGGACATAAAAAGCAGATAACATGATCATAATGAACAAAAACACTGGAAGAGGTAACTTTCTTTGAGAACGCTCATCCTTGGGTTTAATCTTTGGCACTTTCTTACTAATCTTTTCTCTAGCAAACAAGGCAAGAAATGGCAATGACATAATTACACTAGCAACTGCTGTAATAAGGAAAGCATAATGAACATTTGTTTCTCTGTTCAAGTCTTCCTCTGTGGACACAATCTGTGATGTATTAGAGATGTCTGCCTTAATTTGATATTCAATATCAGATTTTCTGGCAAAATCTTTGTCTTGAACTGTCTCATTTCCTCTTTCAGCCAGGAAAGGTTCAGTGTATAGTGGTGATATCACGCCTCCAAATGCAAAGGTAAAATGAAGGAGCTGCAACAGTACTTCACCTTCAGATCCCCAAATTCGCATATGTTCTGAATTACCAGCTGAAAGTAAAATAAACGGTTTCTGCAAAAATGTATTAGATAGCCTAAAGAAAAATGTTGCTATACTTTGAAAATGTTGCTTATGAACTGAATATATCTTACCGTTAACAGTGTCTACCTAACATTATGTATTACAGAAATTATATATTCTTCTTTTTCAATTAGTTTGAATGTCACAGTCATATAGATCTAGTGCTGTGAGACCCTGGACATTGGGTATTTTATTTATCTTTTTATGTTCTTACACCTTCACTAACAAATTAAACCACAAGCATTTTATGCAAAGCAAAATATCAAAAATATTTTTTTCGTAAATATATGGCACAAATAATTTTGCTCCGGGCAAAAATTGAAAATGTATTATACCCTTCAGCAACTTACTTACACGTATCAATGAGGCCACAGAAACATTGACTCAAGAATCTAATAAAGATCATCAAGCCATAAAATTCACAATATGGGGTTGCAAAACTCGCAATGCCTAGCCCAAATGTTGACCCAAACATCAGCAAGTTTTTGTTCATCTGCAAAAGACATTCAATGCTCATTGTTCTAATGTTCCATATTCAAACATGATGAAGATTATCTTATAGATAAAAATTTTATTTATGAACTGAATTTTTAAACAGAAAGACAGTTGACTCCAAAAAAAAAGAATGACTATAAACTGCTTTATTTATGACTGCAACCATCATTTAAACATGTTGCAATTTCAAAATAAAGATTGCAAGCCAGAACTAGTAGGATCTAAATGTAATTATTCTAACTTGAATATTTTTCTGCGCTGAGAAAACAAGTGGAGCTGTGGTTATTGCATTACAAGTATTGCATCTTCAATGCAATACTCTGGCATTATTATGCTTTTAATGAAATATTCTTTACCCACGAAATAAATCCCTTAAATCATCCCTAACTTCAATGAATTATTCAGTTTTTCATAGAATTATCTAGTTGACTTTTATTTCATGCAGATTTGCATTTGCAAATTACTGTCCCTATAAGAAAACAATGGTTGAAAATGGATTTAAGTTTTCACTTACCATGTTGTATATAGCACCTGAGATAAAAGAGCCTGTCAGATAACCTACGGATCCAGCTGTAAAAAATGCTGAGGCTTTCTCTATATCTGTATTGGTGATTAACTGAAGGTCTAGGAAAGTAGGTCCACTCTGTCCAACAGCCAAACCCTACAGCAAAAGAAAGGGCAAATACAAAAGTACTCAGCTACAACTTTATGAAAAACTCATGCACAAAATAAAAAATATCATACAGCTCTTGATGATTGTTTCTTTTATGATGCCAAATAAAATATTCACATTGTGATGTCAACAAAATGTGAATTTTATTTGTAACAATTTTCTTGTCAATTCTCTTCATAACTGAGTTTCAACAATTCCCAAAACATTAGGAAAGTCATGTTTCTCTGTGTGAAGTTCTTGCAAATCTTGGAATACAGCCATAATTATTTAGTTGTTTCTATACTTTTCCTCAGATAACAAGGAAAATAACTGGCAGCACTACTACTACAAAGTATACTGACTTGTTTCATTGAAAGCTGACAGGAACTAAAAGGTAACTTGCCTGATGGTAAATAAAAAAACAACAACAACAAAATAAAACCCAGTTATTTACACATAATGGAGCTGCTGTGAAAGAGGCCCAATTTGAAGTTAGCTAATACAGATGAAATTTTTACTGCAGCATGAGGTTCTGCTGGCATTAACATTAAAATGTTCCCACATTAACTCTTTTATGTCAATCATTTATATTTAGACAATCTGTATACTGCAGCAATGCAATCGTCTGTACAAAGACAATCTCCAAATCGAATTTGTGTTGTTTCTCACAGTTTTGACAGTCGCCAATGCCTTTCTTTAACCATCATTATGAACAGTAACTCTTTTTGAACTTCTTTTTCTATAAATATAGTGAAAGACTGTAGTTTGGTCACTTCTCCCACATCGCTTCATTTTTTATTATTTTTCAAATTGTTACATTCACGTTTAAAATGCTCTATCACAGCTGTGACAAACTCGTTGGCATGGAAAGAGTTAATCTAAGGTCAGTATAGATCTAGTCTACAATCCAAATAAATCCTGAAAAGTTCTAAAAAAAAAAAACTACTTTATACTTCCACCTTCATGGCATACTCTTTTTATATTCCATGTCATGTAATTATTACAAAAACTCTTCAGGCTTACCAAAGCTGTAAATGACAGTCCCAGACAAACAGTATATGGCAATCTGCTTTTGTAATGGCTGGCTTTTGAATGTTTGGATTCAATCGTTTTCTTTTCTGTTGCTGATGGAACATTCTCATTCTCTTGATCAGACATCTGCAACATTAATGAGGTAATAATGCATACACTATGATTATTTCCTCATCAATTTTACCCCCCTTTTGTTCTTCATCTAAAGGTGAACAAACTGATATTGCAACAGAATGTTGTTTTACACACCTTTCTAGATTTACAGACAATCATTTACAATTTCATATGAATACTAGAAAAGATCCCATAGCCTTCATGGGTTTTTAAAAAAATAGGTGAGACCAATACTGCCCTGCGACTAAAAGTAAAAGGTATGGCAAGTGTGTGCACCTTGATGTTGGTAATTTGGATAACTGAACTGAATGTTACTCAAAGAAAACGTTTGGTAATTTGAAAGGGTCACTCTATCAACTGCACAAATCAAATCAAACATTCTCGCGAGTTTACTATTCAATTAATTTTGCCTTTATAGAATAACGTCAAACGCAGTAAGCTTTTTTCGACTTTATGTAGATATCTAAGTAGAGACACAGGTCTTTATGTAGTAATATTGTGTGCCAAATTTCTGATGGATCCATTCCGTAGTTTTCAAGTCCATAAGCCTTTTATGAGTATTGTTGCAGATTCATAATTACAAGTTTGTTTAATGTGGCCTGCTATTGCAAAAAGTATCTTCTAATTTTGGTGCAAATAGGTGTATCTTTCACGATGTACATACAGGATGACGCGCAAACCTCCCTGACGCCAATTAACCCTTCACTTCTTTTGATCCAGATGCTTGATTCTATGCCGAGACTCCGCTCATTTGCTAACATTGATATATAGCAACAAAATTTGCAATTCCTTTAATTAATTGTTTATCGGAGCCTCGTCCATTTCACAGTTTCTAAGGATCCAGATCTAGATTTCCCATAAGACTATTATGGACAAACCCTATAGGCCTAGGACTAGGGCTTCGCCTCAGCTTCCCCAAGTATGTCGTCTGCTGGGAATGGGCTGTTAGCCCATTGTTTACAATGCCAGGAACTCGTGGACGAGACGATACAGGTCAGGGTGCCATTTAGGACATCGTAGACCAAAATGTGCCACCTAAAATTGCATTCACTGAAGGGTAGACTCTATTGCAAACTTTAGTCTAGAGATGTCAAAGGGGGAGACCTGCTCCAAGCCTTGGCAATATTAAATTTGTCATTTGTATGACTTTTGATACAACATACAATATACTAATGAGATAATCGTCTTATTTTGCCATGTAGCCCAAACTCTCATTTTTTTTAACAATCGACACATTTAATTTTAGAAACATGAGTAGCCTGCTTCTGTAGTGTCCTTCAGGCACTTCTAGGGTTAAAGTGTTATCCATTTGGTCGTTCTATCTCTTCTGGGAGTTATATGCAATGAAAGTTCCTAAGTCTCGACTCTCCCTATCTATTCATAAAACATTATTTCCTTTTAAGAGATTATCGACGGTTATGAATTTCTATCTCTGCTGCCATGCGCTTCTGGTGGCTAAAGTTGCATTCTGTAGAGGTTATCTCCAGCTTAAAAATGGTATCAGATTTGTCTTTTTATCTTTTCTGGTTCCCGTATTATAAACAAGCTTAGAGCTACATGTATGTTATTGCTGATACCCATGGGTCCTTTTCTCAATCTAGTCAAGTTTTTCTAAGTCTTCTGACATGCGCCTTTGATGACTAAAATTACATTCCATAGAGTCATTTCGAGCTTTGCAATGGTATCAGATTGTTATCTCTTTTGGCTCCCGATTTTTATAGAGTTAAGGATGCCTATGAATCGCTTTCTCTGTCTATGCATTAAGATTTATATTATATCAGTAAGATTCCCTTTAAGAGATGGCTTTCAGTTGGTTAAGTATTTCAGTCTCTGCTGACCCGTACTTAATGATTAAAAGCTTAGTTGCAATCAATAGACGACTTTTCTAGTTTCAAAATGTCGTAACTCTGGATAACTGTGAACACAACGGAAATTTTGATCTATATCTTATTCACAATTATATCTTAATAAATGATAATTGCTTCAGATACAAGGGGAACTAACGCCATAATCATCCTATTCAAGTGATCTTACCTTGATTGTAATTCTTTATGTTGAGGGTGTTCAAAGTTTTCTATTAGAACGGCCAATTTTAGATATTATGAAACCCATATCAAAAATAACATTTTTTTTAAAACAAGAAGCAACGAGTTTATCTTTTTATATTATTATTATTTCAATCGATGATTGAAAAAAAAAAATGAGAGTGATAACAAAGAAAGGAGTTGCATGGTCAAAACTAAACAGGAAGAAAGCAGAAAGCAGAGACCACAGTCACCTATAACCAGGTATCAATCCAAATTCACACACATGCTTTCTGAGACCATTCTATGTTGGCCTACTTGGTGCATCTAATCCTGTCCTAGACAAGTGGCTTCCAGCAAGACAAGCACTTGCACAAATCCTCTGACTATTGGGTGATTGCCGGAAATTGCCTCTTTTTGCTGACTGTACTGAACAAGAGAACAATTAATAAAAACAAAGAAGATAAAAAATAAATATCTTTAATCTCATTCGACTTAAACAAAACTCATCTCTCAGAGTAAACTGATTTTTAAGTACGGTATAATAAAAATAAAAATCATAATGAAGAAAAGAAGTATTTCTAAGTGATTAACAAAGATTGTTCATGTATATTGCCATGTTGAAATTCATTTTTTTTTTCTTCATCAAAATGAACACTGCCCCATTTGAAAGTTAGCATGTTCTACACAATTCAGTTTACATATATGTACATGTATACATATATGATTTAGGATGCTCCTGGAAATTCAGACATACATCCATGGTGTCTTTCATGAGAAAATAGCCTTCTTCCTGAGTCATTCTTTCGTCCTCGCCAAAACAAAATAAAGAAGAAAAAAAATCATTCAAGCTCCCGGTGCCGGTATCGGCGTTAATTGGGCCTACAGGAATAAATTCCCTTTTCATCTGTCCTCTTCCTTTTTCTGTGACTGCTCGCTCAATTATCACGTGCAGCGTGGTGCTGAAGTAGAAGAAGATGCTGATGCAAATGGGATTGAGGAGGAGCTTGGGGTTGAATTCGGGATTGAGGCGGGACTGGGGTTTTGTTGGCGGTTGACAAAGTGCTTGGGGTTGGAGCTAATGAGGATGAAGTGGACGAAGCAGATGGCATGTTTGCTGACTAGACATCTATAGAAATGCTCTTTCTAGAAACAGTGTTGACCTTGATCCTTCGTTTCTTCTTTGCTTGTTAATGTTGTTGCTCAGTGTGTCTATGGGAATCTTGAAGTGTGCTGATGTTTTTCTTTAACAAATTCCCTTTGGACGCTACAGCTGTCCCTGCTGCAGTGAGATCGTCATCGGCGTATTACGCTTTTTCGTGAGGATTAGGTTTTGGATTTTTAGGCATGACAGCAGTCTAAAACAAACAAACACACACACACTCACATACACTCACAGATGGCAAAAAAATGTTTTTAGAAATTTTCAAAGGGACAACCCTTTGCACTGAACTGAAACCCATCAACCACTAACTCTGTTTTATACTATGTTCTTAAAAGGTGTAGCGGCAAGTAATAGAATGTGAGCATCTTTAGTTGCATAATGCCTGGAATATGAAGAGACAGAAAGTACCCGTGAGGGCTCGTCATTCTGATTCAACCTGGGGTTATGCGGGCACATTCCCTCTGGATAGATGTACAATGATAAGAATTTACCTGTGTCTGGAAGGAACATTGTCTTAAGAATATAGAGAGATACCTGAATAACACATACGGACTAAGATATGTTTACTTAGATCCTGAGGGGCGCTAGCTCGGGGTCGGCCATGTCATGGGAAAAGTGTCTTCGTAACCACGTACTCAGACTGCACATAGACCTGAGAGGGTGGAGGGCAGGCTGTCTACCAGAGTCCGCGTGCCAGTCTTTGGGGCTTTTTTTAATAAACTAAGACAGAACAACCCCAAATTCCATTTTAAGGATCATTCATACCGATACACTAATACTGTGCTTGCCCTTTGTCTGCCTTTGATTAGATGTCTTTATAATCTTATGATTTTGTTTTTGCATTTCAAAAGTGGGAATAAGTCTTGACTTGTTTATGTTTGTTTTATTTATTGTAAAATATCTGTTTATGCTGATCAACACATGGACTTTTTTATGCTAGCTATTGCCGTTGTCTTCGTTGCTGTCGTTATTGTTGTTGTTGCTGCTGCTATCATTATTGTTGCTGTTTATGATAATGATTGTCGTTACTGTTGTTGTCGTGCTGTCGCAGTTATTGATGATGTTTTTCTTGAATGTTGTTGGTGATGTTGTTGGAAGCTTACTTGCAGTTGATGTTGGTTATGATTGTTATAGATATTTTTGTTCAGTGCTGATATCAGTAGCTGTGTTACAGCTATGAGGCCGGTATATAATATAATAATATAGTTAAGCTGAATTGTCTTGTGTTCTCTAACCCTGAGATCTGTCCGCCGGAGTACAGATTGCAAATATAATTCATTTAGCACCTAACACTGTTACAATGGTGAGCAAGACCACATCACATTATGATATACCATATTATATTTAGCGACCAATCATAACAGCCTATTCCACTTACATGTACTTCAAAAGTTTTTATATCAATTCAGGCCTAAATTATTCAGGAGCTCAGAGTTGAAAGGGTCAACTCTCTACAGCATTTTTGTCCCTTCTTTTTCTTTCTAACTGAGCCTATGAAATTGCAGATTCAAAAGCCAAACATTTGCAAGAATTGAAATCTGTGGAAGTATCTGACCATTATAGGTGCGGTTTTTTCTCCTTTATTGTACTTCATTTTGTTTTGTTTAACAACTTGGACAGCCTACGAACTAGTGTGAGAAAAGTAAACCTTCATAGAATAGAACTCTCTTTTATTACAATGGAAAATCAAGTTTTGCAAAAAATGTCAAAGATCTTTTTGGCTGAAGTGCTATCTCACAAAATCAGAAGTGCACTGATGCTGCCCTTTTCCTTCTTAAATCAATAATTTACAGAAGTGCTATTACATGTATTTACTAAGTCTGTAAACAAGAGGGTCATTTGTTTCATACATTATTAATTACAGAATCATACATTTTCAGGGTTAAACGATTGATAAAATATTATTTGTCAAATACATGTAGGCTAATAATTGCCCATATTTGCGATTCTACAGTATTTCAAGACAAGATCGGGGAGAAGAATGGGATAAGTAGCTATTATTATACCAGTCTTTTTTATGGAGTTACTGTGTTTTTCTTTACAAACAAATACACAGGAATCAAATGTATTATATGGCATTGGCATATTATGTTGTAACAACTTGAAAACAACTTTTGTTCCTGAAGCTACATTAATGATGAATAAAGTAACAATTTTGTAAATTACGCCTTGAATATCTGTGTCCACAATGATCTTTATAGTTTGAATTATTGTGTGCAAAAAGACGAACATTTTGATGCATAATTCTTTGAAATCGACCCATTCCTTCAAAAGATATGGTTTATTTTCAAAACCGATCACAGAGTTCCTATAGAAAAAAATTGGCAAATTCTGCCAAAAAATGAGGTACAAATTTCTCCATAACTTTTGAACCAACTGAGATATTTGAAAAATTTAAAAAGCAGAACAATCAGAGTGGAGGCTTTCTTTTGAGCCTATTTTCAATGCAATAGCTCACAATTAATTTTTTCACTGAACTCCCCATTCAGCAGGATGTATCTATCGAATGAGAATGTCGAGAGAGAGAAAGAGAGAGTGAGAAAGAGAGCACTGAGAAGACAGAAATGTTTTTCCACTGTTATACCACAAGCATGTAATAAATTCATTTAGAATATACATGTAGTTTCTTTGTTTAAGTACATTTGTATAAACTCATCGGAAACCACACACACACACACACATATAAAGAAAGAGATAAATAGCGAGACAGACAGATAGAAAAATAGACACAGAGAAAGAGAGATGGCGACGGGGAGGAAGTGAAGGTGGGAGGGAAGAAGGCATGCAAAATTTTGGTGGATGGTAATGAAGAACTGATACACCGCCATGTTTATATTATGAATGATTTTCTTGTCAGCCTTTAAGTAAGTCGTGAAATGGACTATGTAAGCCTTAATTTGCTAATTTAACTTTGTAAGTTTATACAATTATCTCAAACTCATGCAAAAAAAGAGAGAATGACAGAGAAAGGAACTGCACAAAAGAGTGACTGTGTATAATATTATTCTGAATGAACCTGTATGTTAACTCTGTAAGTAAGAGATGGAGAAAGAGAAGAATGGTACTAAAATTGTATGAATGAATGGAACTAGACGGCTGCTGCAACAGTGACAAAAAGAGAGAGAGAGAAAGTGGCTAGTAAGTAGCTGAAAGATTTTCAAATTTCATCTGCATCAGTCTGTTGTTAATAAGACATCTATTCGCTATTAAGATGATTCTGTTCAATGCTCATCATCTTTCTCTCCTGCAATTCAGAACAACAGCCCCTGCTACAATAAATTTTAAACAATCAACAAACATCAATGATTCATTTCTGTAATCTGAAACAAACAAACAAACAAAAAAATAAACAAAACCAAACAAACGAAATGAAAACAATTTATTTCAAGGAACAATATGTCAATCCATTGTATTCCACCATAAAAAAGACAAAGACAACAACAACAGATCAATTTTATATGCATGCATCAAAATCATTGTCCAGCAACCTTCACTCTTAACAAGTTTACACAGATCTTGTAAAATATTTAAATACAATATTAAGAAATCTATCTGCATATATTTACATAATTTAATAACAGGTAAAGCTAAGAATACTTTTCCTCAAATTATGAATGATAGCCACACTCACTTCATAAAATAATAAATTTTGAAAAAAAAAAAGAAGGTAAAAATTAGGATACTTCTCATTTCAATATCTGCCTTGGATCCCGTCTGTATCATGCAGCATTCACAAAAAAAAGAAAAATCCTCTCATAGGGGACACTTTTGCTAAATAATTTTCCTTCAGAATTTTTCTTCATGAAAGACAACAGAAATAAACTATAAATGTAATGAACTATGGACTTGTTTAAATGTTAATATGAAGATTCAGCATCTTCAGATGATGCGTTTCTTCATATATTAACATCAAGTCTATTTATCGTTAAAAAGCAGCATCTCATAAATTATTATCCCTACCTTGGATAACATTTCATGTTATTTGTTTGTGTGTACTAATTTCACATTTTACATATCCCAAAGCCTTTCTGTCTTCAGTAAATATACGAGCTGGTATCAAAAAGATCCCAGACTCTGTTTGAAATAAAGGAATCGTAAGCGTTATTCCCATGTACACATATCTGGAAGAAAGATAGACACCTATGAACCTGTTCAATTGAATAGTTTGAGTGTACTAGTTGTCGAAACGATACTGTATGTTTTAGTGAGAAGTCCCAAGGACTTACTTGAGATTATGTGGACGTTCGAAATTGGTGTCAAGTTAGTGCAAAGAGCAAACATCAAACTGCTGCATGGAAATACTGCTGCTGTAAGTCAAAATATGTAATTTTTCTGAAGAAAGAAAAAGATAAATAATTAGCTGTTTTTTGCTCCTTTTTGTTCTTACTCTGAACAGGATATCATGGTCATGTAATCTAAAAAGGACAACAGAAGCATTTATGTCCCTCTTAGTCTACATGACCATGATGTCTTGTTTAAAATAAGAACAAAAAGGAAGGGAAAAAAACAGCTGGTTATTTACATAGACTCACAGAAAATGACTTCTGTTAGATATTTGATTCATGGCAGAAATGATGGCAACAGTTAATCAACGCTCAGCTAGACTATTTTGAAGGAAATGGAGGTAAAACCAAAATTGGAAACAGTTTAGCAGTTAAAGAATAATCCACAAACTGTTTGATACTACCTTGAATATTATCTTCTTTTCTCTTCAAAACTATTTTTGACATAATTGTCCCCGCATTTTCATACCATGCTCACACAAGGCAAAGAAATAATTAAGTCACATAGTTTCCAACATTTTGAAGTCTCTGAGTAACATTCATATTTGAAAAAACTTATTCAGTCTATATACTGATACAAAGGAATGTTGACAAAAATTCAAAGCCAGTCACATGAAAGATTTTGCTCAGTAACTGATGGGCATATCATCCTTGGTCCTAAAAGTTGGCATGGACTAGCAACCTTAAGATAAAACTTAAAATAAAAGGGTATGAGACTGTGATGCATATTACTGAAAATACAAGGTTGGGTCTGAAACTGATGATGACTAGTGCCAAGTTGTTGGCTGTTTTGTTGTCTGACATTTCAGCTCTCTCAGTTGTCATGGCATGATGCAAGCAAAGATTTTGCATGATAAAAAACATGTCGATAAATAATCTCTGATTTCCCTCCCTAGATCAAGATGGCAAATATCATTTTAACAGATGCTGGCCCAAGAAACATTTTTAAATATATACACTCTAACACGGTTAGTAAGAAAACGCTTTTAAAAAAACTTGCGTTATTAAGAAAGAATCTTTGGGAATGTTTTTTTTTGCTATGTAATTTCCTATGCTTACAAAGAAATAAAACGATGGGCCGATATGAAAACTACGCCTATTACGAACGGTTTTCTTTCCCCGATTGCACTTTTCTTTCATATTAAGCATAACCAAGCCCAAATTCAGGTACCGAACCAGTTCCCTCCGACAAACAAATCATCCCTGAGTGCGTCAAGTAGGCCTACTGTATACGCGTGGCTGTACTGTCCAGCAGTATGACACAACAGGCCCCGACAAAGAAATCGTCCGTGAGCGAGTCAAGTACCAGCGCCCGCAATGTGCTG
>JBCEWB010481254.1:1528-30750 GCA_039654565.1 Peronia peronii | reverse complement strand
CTACAAAATTGTAAGTAATTAAATTTTAATGTGGCATTGCTTAAAGATTACACTGTCATCCAGTACATATACATTTGTCTAATGTGCATATAGCACTACAATTTCTTGTCTTTTAAATTCATCCCCATGATTTGCTTTGCTGTCTGTAGAGTACGACAGAATCATGGCCAGCCATGAAGCGGGAGATTCCTTCTACATCAGGTATGGCAACCTTTGATGTCTTGAAATGTTTATTACAATCTTATCTTGAGATGTTTATGAAACTTTCAACAGTATTCATTACTTGCCCAAAACGATGAGTTTGCAGTGACATCAGTGTTGTAAATAATTGTATTTCATTTGGTATAAGTTGAAATTGTGTCTTTATTCTAATGATTACCTCTGACCTGTAAAACCAAGGGAATACTCCTTTGAAATGTCTTTTCAGTTAGATTCTCTATTGACCTGTATTGTAGAAAAGCTCAATAACTGGTCTTAGTAAGTTCGAGTAGTGAAAGAAAAAAAAAGTCACATATAGAAATTTTCAGTTTCTATTTAGATTCATGTCACCAGGGATTGAAATTAACCCAGCGTTTTTAAGACGTACCTGTATTTGGGTTTTGTGGAAGAATTCCTTGATTTTATTGGAAATTTGAGAGAAAGTTAAGAAGTATTGTAAGCTCGTTCTGAGAAAACTGTTTTCTTTTTCGTGTCACGTTTAATCACCTGGAGGGTTTCTTGGGAAAAGCAGCCTATTTAGCCAGTTTTCCAGTGCATTAGCCATAGCTTTGGGTACATGTATTCTGTTCTTTCTTCACCAGAACCCATTTCAATCACACGGCAACAGATTTAGCCACAGAACATTCCTTCAAGGTTGGCGACATATTCCATGTCAAGGACACCCTGTTCCGAGGGGTTGGCGGGTCGTGGTTGGCACTGAAAGTGTCGGAGGATCTGACAGAGAACAAGAAAGGCACTATTCCAAACAGTAAAACGTAAGTTTGGTGTCATTGGTAAAAGTGAGTTACTTTGCCTGATTTGCCCATTCTAAAGCTCTGATGGCATAGTCAGATAAGGTTGTAATCTACAAGTTGCTGTTTCAGCTGGTAGATTGTACAAGTCTTTTTTGAAAAAGCAAAGCAGTTGAAGTGTTTCCTCATGTCTACATATTATGTGCAAAAATATTCCAGCAGCTTAATCATACTTCACTATGAAATGATATTTTATCAAGTTGACATAACATAGCAGTTTTTATCATGTAAAGGAAAAGATTCATGCCAAGATTAACAGTTCCGATAACTTTGTCAAACCATCACATTTATTGTTGTCTTCAGAGCTGAGATCTTGAAAACACAGCAACGAGAGGACAGTGACAAAGAAAACTTTCCTAACCGAGGTCGTGGCAGTTTGTTCAAACGAAAATCTTCATCTCGACGAGCCAAATCTCTCGGAAAGGATCACTGGGATGAAGTCATTTTTGGTAAGTCAAAACAAGTTCTTTAGATCACATATCAATACATTAAAAGCTCAGTTTTGATTTCATTTAGCCATCATGGTCATTTTTATGTTTTGATCTCATGTTGGGAGTTGGTTTGGTTTAGTCTGTGGTGTGCGGGTTTTTCAGATGACTTTTTTTGCAAACTTTTGCCAGATATTTTGCAGCATATATGAAGTAGATGAGGATGGTTTTAGATAAATGTGTTTGCTACAATGGATTCCAAGTCAGTTTTTTATTTCGTTAGGCAAAAAAAAAAATAGTTGATGGCATGATGAAATCAGCCATGTGCCAAAACACCAGATTTTACAGGAGAATAAGAATTTTCAAAAAAAAAAAATCCATTTCAAATTTTGTCCAAATTGGGATTGATATGATAGATGATTTTTCTTTGCTACATTTGTCTGAAATGTTTAGTTTTTATTGAAATTTGTCTTTGAAATAAATGTCCGATTTGGGCACATTGCTGATTTCATCATGCTGCTAAAGAAATGTGTGTTATATGAGATAGCAGAGAGGCTGAAGGATAGGCCATGGAGCTTTTGGAAGAGATTTCTGGACAGTGTTATAAAAAAATCAACAGGTACTTTCAGTTTGGGATAAAGAAATTGTCTGAGAATCAGATTGATTAGAGTTCTTTGGTCCATGGCCTATACCCAGGTAAGGATGATGGACTGTAGTTGTCATGTTTGAGATTTTTTAATTTTTTTTTTTTACATGAATTGATGTATTGGCCTGGAAATATTCTGACATTCGATGGAAATCAATGTGTTTTCTGAAAGTACAATCATTCCTGCTTATTTATTTGCAAAACTTCCAGAATTTAAACTTTCTTTTATAAAAATCACTTTAGAAAAGGCTGGATCTGTTGGAATTCGGTTCCCATAAGCCAAATTTTTACCTTGTTTGGCTATTCTGTTTTGTAACCTCCAAGCCGTCAAAAGTCATTGTTTGGGGCCTGTACATAGTTCATGTCTACCTTTTTTTCTTTATTTGTTTGGTGCGTGTTTTTCCCTTTCAACTTTATTTTGTAGGGTCAAAATATTTTCTGATTATACTGTATTGTTTCTGTTTGTTATTTCCTTCAAGTATTTCAAGCACATGACAACAAAAGTTCGTTTACAATTCATCTTCATGGTATCAGCATATTATTTTGAAAATAATTCTATTATCCACCATCACGGCATCACCGTCATCCACCATCCATTTTTTTCTGGTATTGGTTTTTACACTGTCCATAAACCTTAATGACATCTCTGATTTCCTCCAATGAAAAGATGAGGACGAAGATGGTGAGTGGCTCCGACCGCAGCACTAGATTGATATGAAACAGAGCTTTTTTATTCACACATATTATCTTGTTTTGCCATTATCAGTCTCTTTTTTTTTTCTTCTATTTTTATTGACTCTCCTTGTGAATAACTAGTTTCATATCTTGATGAACTTCAGGGTGATACCTAATGAAAGTAGAGTTTCTAAGATCAGATAGCAAACACTTTTTTTTTAAAGAAAAAAATGTTCTTTTATGGTACTGATTAAAAAAAAAAACAACAAAAACACTGGAAGTAAAGTTTATCTTTTGGGAAACATACAAAATAGTGAGGTTAAATTAAACTTAACAATGAAAATATTGGACGTATTGAGATTAAATTAAGCTTGACGAGCATGTTTTAAAGTAAAAGAGGAAAAGGGAAAAAAAAAAAAAAAATCAGGGCATAGCAATTTGACCACATGCTCTTTAGGCAATATCTAAAAACTTCCTCCAGGATATTGATTACTTTTTTGAAGTGTTGTTCAGTAGTCTTCACATGGAGAGTCTAATATTTGAACATTTAGAGGCTTTTGCACCTACCCCCAAAATCCCTTCCTGAGCTCCGATTTCATGTATGTATTGAATGCTTTCTCACAAGGGTGGATTACAGCCTGATGTCTCTGTCCTGTTATTTGTGTGTTGGCATGTCTCTTTATCTTTCCTTCCATTATCTTCAGTTATAATTGTCTGATAGAGATGTCATTTTATATATAATTCTAGAGGGTCTTAAAAGTTACGAATAATAAATATTCTACTATTAATGTATATAATACAGATGTAATTTTCTGATATAAATATATCAATTTCATATCTGAAATTTAGAAAAAGAGCTTTGAAAGTCCTTTTCTTTCCATTAATAACAAACATATGAAATGTACCTGGTAGTTAAGAAATGTTCCTATTTTTCATTCAGTACAAAGGACTGATACATATCTATATATCTTTGCTTGGCTTGGGAGAAGAACATAAATGTGAAGGATGTTTAGCAGATGATTTGATGAAATTGTCCTGGCAAGCTGAGAATGCCGTGTTTTCCTGACACATAAATGCACAAAATTTCAATGAATGGATGCATTTTGTCCATATAGTTTGTGTGTCTATAATCAGCGGGCTTTCGTTAAAAAATGGCTGTATATTTGTATATTCCAACTAGATAAACTCAAATTGCCTTTACCTTTGGTCTTACCTTCTAGCATCTTCTCTGCAATCTACACCTTTTTTCATGTTTTTCTTTTCCTTCATCTATCTTTTCACTATTCCTGTTCATAAACTGAGCAGATTCTAGCATCGAACCTCACTTCCATAACTTGAAGTTTCATAGAGGAGCCCAAAACACATGGCACAAAATGCCATGCGGTTTTGGTAATGAA
Organism: Peronia peronii; assembly: GCA_039654565.1. Classification (NCBI taxonomy): domain Eukaryota; kingdom Metazoa; phylum Mollusca; class Gastropoda; order Systellommatophora; family Onchidiidae; genus Peronia; species Peronia peronii. The sequence goes on along the minus strand of JBCEWB010481254.1, from coordinate 26,594 downwards.
ACTTGTTGAACGTGTGGCAAAATGGTACCTATAGGAATTTCCTTTATCCAGTCACATAGACAATAACACAGTCTAGGAATTATGCTAGATCAGTCTGAGGCAAAACGGCACTCTGTGGGAATTTCACTCTCCTAACCCACAAAAAAATTTGCACCCTGTAGAATAGAAATCCCATGCTCTCAAACTTTTGTAAAACTGCTCACTATAGAAATTTGATCATGTTGTAACAAAAAATCTTATCATTGAAAGTTCATCCCTCCACTCAGAACATAGCACATTGTATACATTTCACAAAGCACAATGTAGGAATCGCATCTGTATGGAACAAGATGAAATTTGCTCAGTCCCCTTCAAGACATCTCGTTAGTATTTAGTTTGGATATGATGGTGATGGTGCCAAAACACACAAAACAATAATAGAGAGAATTAATATGTGTATTAACTCATTGTGTCCTTGCTGTTCTTGGTATTATCTGCTCTGTAGCCCTGGTCTGTGACAGGACTCAGGAGGGAGCTCATTCCATATACTAATTCCCTTAGTAGAAATCGGCTCCCTGTCATTCTAAGTTCTGCACAGATCCACATTTGTGTGATGTAGATTTTTTGTCAGTTCCTCAGTAATTCTGCAAATTAATGGTATGAACGTGCTTTAATTCTATCTTAAGTGCAGAAGAAAAATTTGGAAAATCTTGTTGCTGTGGTTCACGTGAAGCTTAGTGTTTTCATAGATCCCAGCATGGCAGCTGCAAATCAGCTCATGTCCAGTGCGGTATATGCATTTGCTCATTATACGATCATTTTCATCTCTTGAGTCGGAGAGATGTACAATGTAAGAGTTTTGTCTTTGAAACTGTGGCAAAAACATGGTGATTTTACTTTGCCTCTCCAATCATCATATGCCATGCTTGAGGATTACAATCTTTTGGGCTTTTCTGTCCTTGGATCATGACATTATTACACATTATTGGAATGTAATGTCTTCAACCAATGTGAGACAGAAGACTTACAGAAATTTCAAGGCTGTCTTTCTTGAAAACTCTAATATCTTATTTGCAAATTTGGAGTTCTCAGGGACTAATCATATCTATATGTCTCGCATCCAGGGCAAATGAGTCGGAAGTCGATCGGGGAGATTTCAAGTTATGGCCGTTTTTAACTATTTTCCGACTGAGATATCAAAACATTTATGTGTTTTCCACAAAACAAAAATTCAACGTTTTCTAACCTGAAAAAAAAAATTTGGTATTTGAGTCAGAAAATAGTTAAACGGCTGTAACTTGCAATCGCCGGGAGCGACTTCAGACTCATTTGCTCTGGGTGCAAGACTTATTTATTACCCAACACATTATCAAATGGTTTCATTGGAAAGATTTAGATTCACAAATCTGGTATTGAAAACAATCAAGAATAGAAGATTTAAGACCAACTACTGAAGATGATAAGTGTCCACCATAGAGTTATGAATTGGTTATCCATTTTGTGATCCCAAAGATCGGCAGCATTGGGTTTGAAGTGGCTTCTGCCTTACTGGAGATTTGTGACCAGCATGCTTGACTGAGTTTCAGAAGGCATTGCATGCTTTGCAGTGTGATGTTTGATACTTTGATTTTTCAATCTCTGTTTGATTGACTTAGTGATTTGCTTGATGAAATTGGAATTTTTCAGTATTTTGATACAATCAGTTTAGAATATATCTGTATACTGCATAATTTACTTTCTAGATTTCTTCTCTCTTCGTTGAGTCTTCTTGCTATATTTCTGTCCTCTCTCCTTCCACTGGCTGGCACTTGGCTGTACTGCTTTTACTATATTCCGTACTTGGTTTCTTTACTTGGCATCACCTTCTAGTTCTAAGCTCTATCTGCTGTTCATCCACTTTCCTCACCATTCTTTCTCCCCCGTCCCCATCCACCCTCACTCCAATTTCCATCACAGCTGAGGGGCCCCCCCCCCCCATACACACACACACACTCGAGTCTGTTCTTATTTTTCTATCCGGGCCCAGAATCTGCAATCCCCTATTACCTCTTTTACTGTACCCAGAACCCCAGTAAACTTTGCTGATTTCAGTAGCTCGTAATGTTCATCGTGGATTTTGGTTCTAGAGAGTCAAAAGAGTAAACGCTCAATGAAGGTTTTTTTCTTTTCTTAAACCCTAAGCTAATCGGATGATTGCTTTTGTGTAAGAGTAGCTGTTGAATCGTTTTAGTCATGTTTAGGTGTTACTTACAATGAGGGAAATAATAGTAAAGAATGTGAGTATTTTCTTGCCTTGTGAGAAGTATTTGTGTCACTGTGACTCATGCATCACTGTGACTCCTTCAGCAGAATTGTTTGACTCTTATTCTAGACATTACATGGTAAATGTGACTTCAGACATGATTTAACGGAACAGTTTTATAGATTTTATGTAATCTAATAAGCAATTCCGCCATATGGGAGGGGGAAATAATCTCTGAAGTGAGATAGGGCAAAAAATTGAGTTTTCTTTCTGGAAATGGTTGTCCTGATTCTGAAAAAGTTAAGCTCAGTATCATCTGAACACAATGTGCAAACATACTGTAAATGTTTACTCATTTATGAGAATAGCAAACTATACATTTAACTGCAGCATGACTGGGATGCGTCAGGGGATGGTTAAAGAGCAACCGTAATCTCAAACATGGTATGGTAATGGGCAATATCTTATAGAGCCTCTGTTATTTGGCAAGACCAATAAAAAAAATTTAAATAATATTAACAATAATTGCTATGGGACTATCCTAAAACTGTAAATATTATTTGCAAGTAACATGCTTAGACTGCAAGATATATTAGATGTGATGCTGTTCATGTTTTTATGTCTACATATTTATATAGCTGATGACCCCAAATATTCATGTGCATAGGATTGATACCACCTTTGGAATGGCGAGACAGATCAAAGAAATATGAACTAGAATTATATATATATATCACTTCACACATTCAAATATTATGCAGAACTAACTCATGTAGGAAGGCACTGAAAGTCTGGTTATTTACTACATAGCTTGGTATGGATAATGCGTTTTTATCAGGTTATGCTAAAATGCCCCTCTATACGTGTCTAGAGACACATTTCTTACTTGTAAATGTTTATTTTATCAACATTTTGTGCTTATCATTGCTGTATGTTTCAATCTGTCGTAGTCTGATTTCTCAAATTTAATATGAGAGACGCACAAAAAAAAAATGATTTCCCAGTTGTCTCTGCATTGTTAAAATTTGAAAAGTGAGCATATCTGAGAAATTGTATTTTTCAAGATGTCTTTTTCTGATTTCTTTTTTCTTTGTTTCACCTCTTTGGCTCCCTCTCTCTTTCTCCATATCTTTATATCTCTGTCCCTCAACTTTCATCCATCCCTCTGTCCTTCCAGCTGACTTTCTCTCTGTTGCTCTTTCCCATCTGCCTTTCTCTCTTCTTCTCTCTTATACACACACACAGTCATTCAGAATCGGCAAAGAATCTCATGTTGAATGAATGAGAAAACTCTGCTGGAAAAAGCCAAAGACCAGTTAACAAAATGCTGTCAATCATCTGCCATTTAGAGATTTCTCAACTTCTCTGAATATCATTTTTTTTTTTAAACATATTGTTTTTCAAAAAAATACATGTGTAAGGTCTCATATGTATATGCTTTTTTTTTAATTACTTTTTTTTTTTTTAATATGTCCAACTGCTGCAATAGAAATAATTGTCAGTTTAGTTTTATAGTTTTTATAGTTAGCCCCTTTAACACCCAAAATATTTATCATTTTAGTGAAATAGAATATCATTTAGTACACCATTAACAGAAAAAATGTCTACAGGAAAGTTAGACATTATAGTACATGTATATAGATGAATTATGAATTTGTTTATTAGTCTTTTGTAGTTGTTTTCTAAGGAACTAGAACTTGAATATGTAACTTAATGAGGATATTATTGTCAAAAGTGTGAAGTCCTTTGTAGATTGTTTGTTTGAATCAGATGTCTTTCTGATTAGTGCAATACATTTTCAGTTTGTGCAAAAATTTGTTTTTTTTTTTTTTTGTTAATCAGCATTTGAAAAAAAAAAAAAAAAAAGAAAGGACCCAGGGCAAAATCGGGCTGTTTTGCAGTGCAAGGCGAGATTCATTCTTTTGTCTTTGGAGACATAGAATATTACAATGCAGAAAAAAGAAATGATATTTCATATTGTTTCCTTGGTCTTCTTAGCATTAACACTATTTCCATCTGTTTACATAGACAAAAACAGTAGCTGAGATTTTTATTCCAAAATTAATTGATTTGATTTTAGAAAGAACAAAAAAAAAGTTAACTAGTTATGGTCAGTTTGTTGTTTTAAGAACATAAACCTTCATAACAACAAAAAAAAAAGTATTGTTTTCTTCTCATTATTTTTTTTGTTTCATATCAGCCAACAAAGAGTGAGAGCAGCAATCTTTTGTTCATTATGGTATTTATTGTAACATGAACAAGAAAATTGTTATTATATAGGTTTTATATTTATTTGTTGTTTGTTTTTTTGTTCCAGCTGGGCTCAACACCAAGTTCCCTGCGTATGAGAGAGTTTTGTTTAGAGATGGTAAGTATTTTCTGGTGGTAGCCATAGATAGTAGAATAGGAAGATTTCAGACTTTTGGTGAAAATTGCTGTGGAGGCCTAACTCAGATGATATTTTTGAAAAAGACAGCATAACATTCCACTTAAGTTGTTGCATGAGTTCCTTCTGATCGTTAGAAATTGAATCAATAACATGTACAAGGCAATCCCATTTTTGTTCTCCAAGTTCATTTTGAATCATGATATATGAGAAATTTGATATGTTGTTATCAGCCATTACAAACTCATGTTCTGAAAGTAAAACTTTCCGCACAAGACAGCTTCTGTACTAGAGACTGTCTTGCGCGGAAAGTTTTACTTTCAGAACATGAAACAGACCTTTTTGTAAATGGATGTCAATCAGAGTGATCATCACCATCAAACTGTGCCTGCGGAGTCCTGTTGCCATCCTGAATTTTTTTCCCAATCAGAAACACCAGATGCGAACAGTGTTTGGTTGTTAGAAAAAATACTTATGTGATGTTGATATCCATTTAACCTATTTTTAAAAAATCCTTTAAAATATGCCTGAACATAGGTCTGTTGTGCTGGAGGAAGATACTTTTCCAAAATCGATTTGGAAACAAAGTTCATTGCATTACTAAAAAAGTCCATATGGAGATCAATGAGGAGAATCCATGTATAATTTTTGGGCCAGTCCCTTATGAAACTAACATCTGTTCATAGTGTGTTTTCTCTGTTTCTTGTTACTTTGTACGATAACATTAGGTGCTATTCAACATCTCGTTCAATGCATCCATACATGTTGATAATAAATGATCCATTTTGAACTGTGTTGTTCTCTCTGGCAGCTGGCTTTGTGAGACCTGTAGTCATCTATGGCGCCATCTCGGACATTGCCAGGGAGAGACTACTGGCAGATTATCCAGATAGATTCGAGTGTCCTCGTAAGTTGGCTGTGTGATGATTGTTTCACATAATAATAGTAGGCCTGTTTCTGACATAGGCAACATAAGCAGGAATGAAATTGTATAAGCAGTTCGATTTGTATTTATTCTGCTGACTAAAAATGTTTCATTTGCCAACAAAACAACATCTTTATGTTACAATGAAAAATTGGCTGCTGTGAAAAATTTTGCTAGGTTTGAATATTTATCAAAACCTGTATGTTAATCATTTTCATAATCACATTTTAGAACCTTACCCTAGAGCAACAACATTCCATTAAGGTGCCATGAAAACTGAATTTTATCTAATTATTTCTCCACAAACAGAAGTTGAAAAGTCAACAGGGTCTGGTGAGAAGAAAGATGGCAAGAGTGCAATCATCAGGCTAGGTGCTATCAGAGATGCTGTCAACAAGGTGGGTAAAACGGTGTGGTTATGTGAGGAACAAAGCAAGGTGAAGTCAGTAAGCCTAAAAAGAATTTCTGCAGCACCTAGCCCCATACAGTATAAAGCTCTGAACACTTTATAGTCTGTTGTTACCAAGGACTGTCACAAAGACACTTGCATATATTATGTTCTCAGCTTCCAGGGAAGCATACAGAGCAGCTACCTGTTACGTGCTCAAATCCTTATAAATGTAACCTAACTAGTCTCTGTCTATAGTCGGGTACCCATTTAAACCTGTGTCAAGTTGGGAAATATGTGTAAATTGTCTTTTCCTAGGACAAAATGCCAAAACCAGTGAAAGATTTGAACTTGGAGCTTTTGAACCATAGTCTGACAATCCAACAACTAGATCACCGTTACCAAACTTGATAGGTAGAAACAAAACAGACCAAAATAAGTGGATGAGATGAAATTTCATTTGAGATGCTAATAAAATCAGCTTGAATGAATGCTGGAGACTCCATTTATGTTTCAAAATTGAATATCTTGATTATAAATTTCCTGAGACTGAAGATCTACCTTCGCTCTTTGGTTTTTTTTTTGTGTGCATTTTTTTCTTTTTTTGATACCATTTTATTTTGGCTGGTGAAATTTTAAATGACCACAAGTGGACTCATTCAACATAGCCACGTAGCAAGAGCTTTGCCCGCATTATGAACAAAGGCACAAAATGATTGGTCTTTTGAGTTGAGATGCACCAAAAGTTAATCAAGCTACTCTCTTTATCTTGTTGGATATTTCCATTACACTCATAAGTTATGCAATGGTAAATGTTGTATAAATCATTCACAACCTAACATGTTCCACAATTAAACTAAGGAGCAGGATGTCCCAGCATTGTGACAGTTCACAGTGTTAAACAAACCGAGCATTGGTCATCACCATATGATTGCAAGGAGATTCCATACAAATCCACTGTTGGAATCACGGACCATTTGGGCAGATGCAGATGTCAAATTTTTCACAAATTTTTGTATTTAAACTCTCTGCTTTTGAAAATTTGGTACTGACTGCAAAAATACTTGCTCTGTTCAGTTCAGTCACTCATGTGAAGCTGATTGTAAGGACAAAAAAACCCCTGATTTCTGTCTAAATATCTTAGACTTTTGTTCTAGAAAGTCTCATTCGTTTTTATCTTTTTAGTGTAATTTATCAAATTCTGTTACTTTTTTGGGGTTAAGCAAGAATGTTGTTGAAGCACAGGTCAATTTGTTATGCAGACATTATATTGCCCTATCACAGAAAGTTTTTTGATATGCAGACATTATATTGTTCTATCATAGAAAGTTTTTTGATATGCAGACATTATATTGTTCTATCGCAGAAAGTTTTTTTAGGTTAAGTTAATCATTGTATTCTTTCTTTTTGCTCTCCAGAGGAAGCACTGTCTGCTGGATGTGACGCCACTCAATGTGGACCGCCTAAACTATGCCCAGTACAACCCAATTGTCATCTTCCTGAAGGCTGACTCCAAACAGGCTATTAAAGATGTCCGCGGACGCTGGAAGACAGCATCTCGGAACCCACGCAAATTACTGGAACACAGCGAGAAGATTGAGAAAAACTATGCCTATTTATTCACAGGTAACTTTTCTGATTTTTTGAAGAATTAATTACTGGACTGAAATGTTGTAATATGGATTTGTAAACTTTTTTTTACTTTGCATAAATATGTACAGGCATGGGCAAACTATCCAGATGTTAGCACTAGTTGTTTTTAGAGATACAGTAAGTCTGCATTTGGCCTTACAGACAAATGGGTGACATACTTCAATATTATTTATAACATCCTTTCATAGGGACTTCTACTCCATACATAACATGTCTATCATTTGCCAGTGGCAAGTGTGAATATGCTTCATATATTGTGCTTTATAGAAGTGCAATGAAATGTTTCAGAGTCCTTTGAATCCACATGATAAAAATTCAATTTGTTATTGCTTTGCTTTTTGTAAGTATCAGCGGCAGTGGTAATTTGTATTATTGTTAGACTGTTTTCTTGTAATTTCTATTACATCAGGCTATTACATATATTGCCTAAGTCATTTTTTGGCCAAATTAAATTCAAGCCATAGCTAAATAATTTGAGTTTTTAGTACAATACTCTTAAAGCATTGTTTCCAACATTCAATTTCAATAAAAGCTTGAGCCATTTGAAATGAAACGTGTGCAATGTTATATGCTGAATAGAAGCTGTTTTCCCTATTTTTCACAAATAGTAGAAAATGATTCAGACAATTAATTTATCTTATGGTAAATGAGCATGTTGATTAAGCGTTTTACTCTGAGAAATATCTTCAAGTGTCAGAGCTGACGAAGTACTAGGAAGACAGAAATTCAAACATTTTGTTAAAGTGTGGCCTAAAACTATTAGAATACTCCTCACAAAGACAATGAACACCTGTAATGTGTTTTTATCACTGTTGCTGATGTTGTTGTTGTCATTGTTCCCAGGCCAGCTAAAGCACATGGGGACGGATGCCTGGTTCCCTAAGCTGTGTGAGATGATTGATGCTCAGCAGAGACAAAAGATCTGGATGTCAGAGAAACAGGTGAGAGTGAGAAACACACACATTCGGGGTCATAATGAGTCATTTTGACCAGCAGTCAAATTGCTTCCCTTTTCCAGAAATGTAACATAAGCATAATAAAGAATGAAAAAAGCACTTTCTCTCTTGTTATTTGAAATGTCGGTTATGGAATTTTCTGAATAAGTCACTGTGTGATGAAAATGTTTCTCCCTAGTGGTGATTAATTTTTCATATTTTGCCTCACTTGTTTCCAATAGGAGGAGCCAAAATGTTTTTTTTTTCATTCTTTACAGTGATTGTCTTTTTATATCTCTTGTATTTGGCAAAGGGAAGTACCTCAAGTGGCTGTCATTCTTATGCAATATTAATTCAGATTTCAATAACACAGCTTTGTGGAGTCTGAAAATCCAGAACTTTATTAAACTGTCAGATATCATGTAGTATTTGAAGATTCATTTTTTTGTATCAGATCTGAACCCTAGTGTGATACGTAAGGTGACACTTGCTTGAATGGGGCATCCTACATTTGCTGTTGAATGTGGAGCCTAAACTGTGATTCTGATTCACAAATTTTAGTACAATATACGTATGAGATGCGACACAATGAATTCAGGCATTTATCAAACCACAGCGACTGGAGAAATCACTATTTTTTTTTTTCAATGATTAGGAAATCTTTAACACAATTCCCCCCCCCCCCCCCCCCAAGTCCCTCTTTATCCATCAGAAAATATATATTCCCAAGTTAAATTTGCTGAAATATCCAGAGTACCAAAAGTTATAATTTAGTGACAGGAATTAGATGACAATTTGTGGGACTAATAAAATTGAATGGTCATTTTCTCACTAAATTCAGCATCAGAAGGAGGTTATCCCCAGCCTCTTTAATTGCCATGATTTTCACTTCTACACAAGGAAGAACAAAGACTTTTTCATCACTCGAAAGGGAAATGAATGCTTTAATATAATACTAATAACTCTCAATGCTGAAAAATTGACCAGTGCCTGATTTCTTTGTGTTGCCATATGTCTCATATAATTATTATGGAAACTTAAGTCTCATTATCAGCCATCACTAACAAGGCTGTCATTGTGATTTTTCATATATTTCTGAATGTTTAATTCTTTTTTTAATTTCTGCTTTCAGCCTGTGGAAGATATGAGTGATGATTTTATGTTTCCTATGTCCACCCGTCTGAGCTATGCAGCAGGGGCAGACAGTGATCTTGACATTCCACGACCCCGGGACGACCTTGACATGTCACCCATGAGGAAGCAGCGGCTTGTACGCTCCTCATCCGACCCCAGCGTGAACACCCATGAGAACATTCCGGGGATTCCCCCTTACCCTTCCCCACCCACATACAAAAACCAAAGGGTGAGTTGGTTCATTCTAACATAGATCCATCATCATTAGAACTCTTATTTGTGAGATTTCTGTTGCGTTTCGTCTTGTAGGTAATAACAGATTGCACCATTTTGTGCTTGGGAGCGACAATTTACATAAATTTCCTGATTTGACCCAGATTAAAATGGTAACTCGAGTATAGTTAGACAATGTTAATTTCATTAAAATTGATAAGGATTTGAGCTAATTAATTATCAAATTTCTAATTTTGCACTAAGTTACCTCATAAAAAAAAATAAAAAATTGTGATGGTTTGGCAGCCATATATAGATCCTCTGTTGACCCTTCTAAGATCAAGTCCTCTTACCAGGACCTCAGTAAGGACAGCATTTTTCTTTATGGCAATATTGTATTTGTATGTTTCTGCCTTCCCTATCTTGTGTTGTGCTCAGCTGTTCCTTACTTTATAAATTACCAGATAGAATATTTTACATTCGAGGCCAGTTCCTGCAGAATAATTCCCAAAGAAGGTGTGGTATGGAATTAACAGAGAATTGATGTATTTATACCAACTTTTCAGATTCCATCTCATGATTCCAAGTACTCAGTGAGTGAGTCCAGCCCTAGATCTCCACCCAGAGATGGTAAGTGTCTGTGCTAAATTAGATACCTTCTATTTCACCTTTCAATCTCCTGTTGATAGTTATCTTGTGTCTAAATCACATTTGGGCAGTGCTGTCAAAATAACTTAACGAGCTACTGAACATGAAATTGGGCAAAATTTGACTCATGTCAAACTACAAGAGGGATTCAGGCTATTGCCTTAAGTAGTTAGCAATTATTTATTGGCAGGGGTTCTCTTAATATTGATTGGAACTGAATTTTTTTTCAGAATTCTGGTTTAAAATAAAAACTAAATGCAAATTGAACAAAATCATGATCTGAATTCATTGAATTTTGTGGATTGACCAGTTTGGAGTTTTAGCAGTAGGGTCATTGAACATTTCAAGAATTTGAATAGTATTGAGCAACAGTCGCATGTGATATGTTTCAGACTACCAGATGCATCCGGAGGATCGGTATTATCCATCCTATTACTCTGATCATCTGCCCAACTCAGCCTATGCGATCAGCAGGTCACACATTGACCCATATGCAACCTTGACCCCCAGTGAGAGGTTGCGACCTCATATTCAACCAGGTAAGATTAAGGGAATCATCTTCTAATGTGCTGAAAATGGCACATGATATCATATCATTATTTGGAAATTTGACATGAATTCTTCTCAAATGAAGATGAAAAAGAAAAATATATGGAGGTCATTCTCTGCCATATGTTGAAAGTAGCATGTGACATTATTTCCTTTTTCATAGAATCGCACCTCAGAAGAAGATAAATTTACTTGTAATATGGGAATCCAAAATCTTTGTATTTGACATGTGTAAATGTGCTTTCCAATAATTTTATTATCAGAATATACAGTGACACTTTGAAGAAACTTTGGTCTCAGGTGATAGTTATATATATTGCATCAATATATAATATATACAAGCACATGCAGAGATCAGATGTTGAAATTTAAATTCCTTTGCCCAGACAGTGACAGTTGTTTTTTTACTGTGCCATGTCCCAAGAACAAATGGCAATATAGACAGAGAATGTTATTGTTAGAGTTATAGGGATTTGAGATCCTTTAGGCAGCCATTTTATGTTCTTCTAGGAAATTGAGAATCTACCTGAGTGTCTCGTTGGGTTTATCGGGGTAGTAATTGATTGTAAAACACTTACAGCCTCTACTGTAGCAGAGTAACTGTTATTTAAGTGTTATCTGTTATTGTTGTATTATTATGTTTGGATGGCACTTCATAATGCATTTTTATGGTGGTACATTCTTAATCTCATATTCTGCACTGACACACAGGTCACTTCCAAGGAGGTTATGATGAATTTGGACCGTACAGAGAGAGAATAGAGATGGGAGACAACCCACCACCAGGTGGTATGGGCAGACCAGGCCAGCAGCAACTACCGCCAAACAGTCCTTTGATGCAGGGCAACCCACCTCAGGGTGGAGAACACAGGGTAGGTCCACTCAGCAGCATTATGTCTCAATGCCCTGCCGTATTTGCATGGCATTGGTTATCATAGTCCGTTGCAGTCTGTGAACTACTGAGTTCTAAAATTTGCTTTCATAAACTTAAAAAGTTGTCATTCAGGTTAAAAGACTTATAGCAGATGATTATGATGCAGGAATTTAAGGAGCTGTCATTCATTACGTGATTGAAACAATTTGTCATCTTGCGCATGAATTGCCCCAACCACATTGTACAACTTACAACGTGAATAGACAGGCATGAATGGCCAGGAACGTAAAGAAATGCCATTTAAGTCTGACTGTACTGAAGTAGGTAACTCACTTATGCATTGCATCAAAAGCAGTCATGTCAAACACTTCACAAGGAAAAAACAGATATTGGCAATGCATAGTACAGCATTTGTTTGGAGAATAGGTATAGCTAATTCAGCATTTACCATCTCATGGTCCCTTTGAATTTTTTTTTTTTTTTTATAGGAGGAGGACACTGAAAATTTGCAATTTTTTTTTTTTTTTGTTCTATAGGAGGAGTACACTGAGAATTTGCATTTTTTTTTTTTTATAATGGAATACACTGAGAATTTGCATTTTTTTTATAGGAGGAATACATTGAACATTTATCTTTCGTTTTGTTTTATAGGAGGAGTACATGGAAAATTTGCTTTTTTCATATATAAGAAGAGTACACTGAAAATTTGCATTTTGTTTTGTTTTATAGGAGGGGAACACTTAAAATTTGCTTTTTTTTTTTTTTTGTAGGAGGAGTACACTGAAAATTTATTCTTTTTGAATTATATCTGTAATTGTATATTTCAAAGATACATGTTTCACGTAATGTACTGAATGTAGCCTTCTGACATCTCACAATCCATATTTTCACTTTTTTGCAGCAGGGATACACAGACAACTCCTCCCATTCGAGCGACTCCTACAGCAAGTATGTCAGCAGCCCGCAGAACAAACACGACGACACCAAACTGCGAGAAAAGTTTGGGAGTCTTCAGGTAACAGGGCGGGAAAAGAGTCCGGGTCACGACCCCTATCGGTTCACCCGCAGCACGGCTCACCCAGTCAGCGGCAATGTGGACAAAGCTAAGCTGTCGGATCTGTCAGCCCGATACAGGTGAGATAGGCATGAACTGTTTTATTCGCCTGCAGGTCTTGTCTAAGACATGGATGTACGATTTCTTCAGATGTGAAAATTAACAATTTAACTGGCTTACTCACTAATGAACAGAAAATTAGAAAAGAATTATGAGAAAGAAACAAAATGGATAGGTATCGCACCGAGGAAGCATAGGCAAATAAAAAAGTTTCACCGCATAGTGAAGGCAAAACAATTTTGTACTGACTCGTAAATGCAGGGACGCAGTCTTACAAGTGTCCGTTCGCACAGGATTGCAGAGGGGCAGCCTCTCTTACTCATTATGTAATGATATGCAAACACTAGATTTTTTTATGTGCAGAAACAGATATGTCCGTATGCAGCACAATACACACCATTGACTCCCTCAGTGCAATACCTGCCAAATGGCCAAAAGAAAAAAAAGCAGACCACAGGCTTTTCTCATTGGCGACATCACTGAATCTAGCGCAGGGGTTCTCAGCCCGTGGGTCTCGACCCTCAAGGGAGTTGCTAAGCCTTGGCAGGGGATCACAGAGCCTTGCTAGAAGTGGCTTGTTAAAGTCATCAATTACATTTTTTATGCTTATATATATTTCTTTTTTTTTTTGTTTCAGTGTTTCTCTCCCTCTCCGTCACAGAAAATAAAATATAAATGTAGATGCTGATAGTAGGGGGTTGCATGGCTTTCCAGCTTTTGGATAAAGGGTGGCGAGTGCTAAAACTAATTTAGCAGAATGACAGTGAATTAGGTCAGCAGGGCTAGTGAAGATCAGAAGAAATGGAGGAAGATACCGTTGTCATTGTCAGTGGCTGCAGCTGCCAACACTGCATCTGGTGATGCTGACACATGACATATAAGTTAGGCCATTTACCAGACATGTGGCTCCCTCAATAATTCTTGAGATTGATGATTGTAGAAATGGCTCATTTATTAAAGTTAATTATGTGAAGGAAGCTGAAAATCACTCTAGTTTTAAATCTGTTCTGTGATTGAATGCACAAGTTTATCTACTAAATACACAACTGAATTAAATTTTAAAAAAAAACAATTAACAGATAAACGGAATTGTGAAGTTCATTGAGAAAAAAAATACTGCAAAAAAGATTGAAAACAAGAAAAAAAAAACCAGTGTGGCACTGTTGTTTGATGTAACATTTTCTAATTGTTGATGCCTTGCCATTTGTTTTTACAGTCACTCTGCAATGTTCTAGTTTATCTGATCATAGTCTTACAATGTTCATAATGACAATGACATTGCATTGTAATGTAGCTGTAATATTTTATCACTCTGTCTCAAAACAGGAAACAAGACAGCCAATCCAAACTGAGCCCGACAAAACAGGCTCCTCCCCAAACTGGCCAACAGCCAGTCAAAAAGAAGGATCCGCCCCCTGTACCTGTCAAGACCTACTCCTTGAAACAGAGAGGGATTGAACCAGATGAGCTGAAGATGAGGAATTATGAAAACTCAAACAGGTTATATATTTGTCTATTTTTCTTGATAGTTGCGAAAGAAGGAATGGGATAGATTTGTGTCTACTTGAAATAGACTGAAAGTTATCAGTAGTTTTATTTTATATTAGGCAGTTATTGGCTTCAAAAAAAAAAAAAGAAGAAGAAGAAAAAGAAAAGAAAAATATTTTAATGTAGTTGTATAGACCTTTTTATTAATAAAATAGGACATCCATGCCACCACCGCTGTGCAGGGGCCGGAGAATATATGTAGGTTCTTTGCTCCTATCTGCAGGTGGTGGAAGTCCACCATTGGCGGGATGTCTCCCATGGAATATGTTCCAGGGGTGACATCTCTTCTCTCTCTCCTTGCTCCTGTCTTCTGTCCCACTCTCTTTCACCTCTTCTTGTTGACATGTAAACATATCTTACCATATTTGGTACAATGTAGCCGTGATCGTGCTGACGTGCCGTTAAACGCCAACACAACATACAGCATTTTCCCCCAGATTTTGTTTAGGGCCTAGGGCCATCATTTTTTCCACTATATGGCAAATCCTTTTTTTTTTTTTTCTAGTCTATGAAAGCAGGGAGTCGAGGCATATTCGGAGCCAAAACTATTCAAACAATTTTTAAGTGAAATGAAAGATGAACAAATTAACTCGGTAGACAGTGTGACACATAGACTTTTAGAAACATCATATCCACTTCATTTTCTCTTTGGTGCAAACTTCAGAATGGTTACCAAGATTCTCCAGACATTGTTAACCCCTTCACTGCTAAACGTATTTCCTCCCCCAGTGCCATGAAAATTTCACAAAAGGGGCAGAATCACCAGTGGGCTGTAACGCAGTTTCATTTCTGTTGAGATTAAAACCCCTTCAGTGCTCTCTTGACGTACAATGTACGTCAGAATATGACTGGGGTCAGATGCGCTAGTGATGCGTGTTGTGCGCTGTATGTCAAATACGGATCTGATTCCAGTCATATTCTGACATACGTAGTACATCAAGAAAGCAGCGAAGGGTTTAAGGCAAGAGCAATTACACTGTGCCTTGCATTTGTGTGAGTCTTGGGACTAAAATGGAATCATCAAATAGTTGTTAGCTCACTTTTTGTGCCAGTTTGCTCAATTTTGCAAGGATGCGTTGCTTATTCAGTGTAGTAGGACTAGTTTCAATTTCTTATAGTATGTTTCTTGTCTTTTCCGAGTTTTCACATCCAAAGTGTATTTTTTTTCCAGGGCCTACAACTATGCAGATGTTAACACAGCTTCCAACCACAGTGGACTAACGCCACCTAGTGGCACACCTCCTCTCCCGCCCCCTCCAGCAGCTTCCTCATATGCGGTAGGACTGGACACGGAACGGCCGTATGAATACATGTCCGTACGTCAAGCTCAGAATGCTGTCAATGCGAATAACAACAGGATGGATTACTCCCTTTCCCATCTCCCACTGCAGCAGCAGCAGCCATCGCCAACGTCATTACACCACCAGAATGTTCACTCTGGCTATGACCCGCATCATCCTCATCATCATCACCACCATCATCATCACCATCATCAACAACAGCATCAGCAACATCTGCAGCAGCAGTTTCACCAAATGGGTCATGGTCAGAGTCTGGACTCGGCCCTCCCTCCATCCTCGGCTTACCAGCCCCTTCCACCGGGAGATGTCGGGGGGCCACTGGACTTGAAAGCCTACGCAAATGAGGTGTACATGGATCAGCGGGAGCTGCAGCGAATGCGGCAGGAGAGAGCACTGCCAGGGGGAGGTTACCCAGCCCATCCCGAGCAAGGCATGAGAGGGGAGGAGTTAGCTAACCTAGAGCGGGGATATTCACGCCCCAGGTGAGATAAACCTGCTTTGGGAAAGGATGAAAAGTTGAGTGAAAGAAGAAAAATAGGAAAGAAGAAATCTCGAAAAGTAGAGAAATAGATTGATCTTACAACCATGTAAAGAGGATATTCACATCCAGAGTGAGAGAAAGTGGGTTGGGATGAGAAGAAATTTGAATGATAGAGAGATGGAGGGAAGGGAAGAAAAAGTCTGCAGAGCAGTCCTGGGAAAGAATTGGTAACAAAGAAAAGGTGAGTATGAGAGAAGAGTGTAGAAGGAAAGAATATGTTCTTGAAAACTTACTTGAAAAGTTAATCTAAGAAGAAAGGATGTAGGATGGGACCACCAAAAAAAAAAAAAGTGTCTGTGGTTAAGAGATAAACAGTTAACAGAAAGTAACGTCTACTGATACACCAGAGGTAGAAAGAACAAACATTACAAAACGCAACAAAACAAAACAAAAACAGACAAAAAGAACAAAAAAGAAGAATGATGACTGGATTGTCTGGATGTTTGCTTTTTTTTTCCTACCGCTGCTGGTCTTTACTCATTGTGAAACAGTCGTTACAAATGCAGTGAGCATAATAACAAAGTCATGGTTAGCTTCCTTAAGAGTTAAGAGATAGAAAGAGAGAGACATAGCATGATCAGTGATGTTCCAGCAGCGTTGTTAGACAAAAACAAGAGCAGGAAGATGGTTGAAATTTACCAAAAAGTTTATTTTTCTCCTGTGGCTGCTGATATTTGCTTACAGAGGAAAAGCTCAGTACAAATGGAATGAGCACAGCAATGAGATCATATTTATACTTAGCTCAATTGTTACATAATTTTCCTCCCATTTTTACATAATTTTCACCTTCGGGTTACTTCTTTGAGCCGACTGAATGGGTAATTTGGGGAGGGGGGGGGGGGGGGGACGGAAAATTCTCGAGCCAATTGGTCAGCGCGTCATAGTGAATGAGGTAAGATGAGAGAGACATATCATATGATCATGAACGAAGACGTACCAGCAGCATTGTTAATGAGTTATCTTCCAAGATTATTGACTGATTACTCTGAAGACAAATTTGTAGAACAACAGCACATGCAAAGGCAGCAAGCAATCAATGTTTTCTTTTATCATAATAATGGAATGTCTTCCACCCACAGGCAATATTACATTTAGGGCCTCCTGCAGATATGCTTCCATGAGTTTTGTAAACAGTCCATCTGCTTTTAAAACCTGATATAGATTAATGAGTTCACATCTGGGACATGTCATATATTTGTCCCGTTGTGCAAGAGGATTACATTTTAGGTGCGTCCTGAAGAAACCTGTCGGATGGTGTAATTAAATGAAAAAACTTTTACTACTCCTTTACTCAATAGTAGCTTTCAAAAATTCATATATAAGACCAGAGAATGCTTCTATCTGTTCCAAATTAAAATGTATGGTAGATATAACCATTTATGATTTGCTGGTCATTAAAAATTGAAGTTTCAATACCCAATGCGGTTCTTCAAAACATATATGTATATCAAGTTCTGAAAGAGCTGAGCCCACAATCTGAACAGGACAGTCCAGTGCTAAAGCTTTGAGAGGAGTAGAACAACTGCACATGTTATTATAATGTGAGACATGAGGAAGTCGCCTGCAGGAGATTGAACGGATAATGTAGGGCTCAGGGGATCAGAAACTGAAGGGGAGTGGATATGGAAAGTTGTTTTGAGACATGGAAATAGCAGCATTGTGTGAATGATGTGACAGGAGAAAATGCGAATGCACAGAGAGAGAGATTTATGTCAGTCAGCTTTTACATACTGGGAACCAGGATAGATCTATGCTCATCTGTTTGTGCATGTGTCTATCTGTCTATTTGCTGTGTATGTTCCATGTGTGTGAGAAGCATCCTCCCTGTATTTGCATTTTGTGCATCATGACCCTTAGCATGAGACCTGAGCTATGCTATCATTATTACAGCTACACTTTGAAAATGAACATTATGCCATGCTCATTCCTAGGATACCTGTGAAGGTCAAAGGTCTTTACCATTGAAGTCAAAGGTCATTCTCTGAAAGTGTAGTGGCATTGAACTGGGGACTTCTCAGACTCTAAAGCTCAATGTTGTGTGTGTGGTAGTGGTGGCGGTGGTTGTGATGAGGGAGAGGATAAAGGATGAAGATGTGTTACTTTGTCTGACTCAGAGGGATTTAACATGCAATGGATTAGTAATTTCCTTTTTTTTTTGTTTGTTTTTTTGTTTACGGGCGATAGAAAACAAAACATATTTCTGTTACTTTTGTCATGGTAATGGATAAGTGTACGAGACCTGCTGAATTAGCAGTGATGTTTTGAGAGTAAAGGTTAAAGTCACTCTGACCTATGTCACAAAGGGGGGTATGTTCAGTTGCTTTTCACCAGAGAACTTCTTCTGTATGCACATGCACCAGGCAAAAATTACACTCTCACAAAAGCAGAGGTATCGAAGCTCTGTCTCATACTCATGAACTAACATGTAATCCTTTCTGAATGTAATGATGACTTAAAGTTATTTTGATATCATCCAGAGATGTGTAATGATGTTCCTTCTTGAAATGGGTGATGATTTGTTTGGTGATAAGAGTAGTATTTAAAGTTGAGGGGGAAAGGGATGAAAAGGAAAATATGTTTGATCATGAGAACACATCTGATTATTTATATACTTGTACATGTATTGTATATTGGGTTGGTGGTGATATTTTATAAAAGTAGGGGCTGTATTTTATGTACTTGAAAAGGAGATAGAGTGAGGCGTTTGGTTGACTAAACTTTACAACAGGGAAGAAATATAATAGTCATCATACACAAGGTAGGCATTGATGGTTTGAGAAAACCAGAGAACATGTAGTTATGTAATAGGGAAAAAGTGAGCAGAATAAGGAGGAGAAATCAGTTGACCCTGCTTTTCAGTAGATGTGTGATAGATATACTGGTACTGGGTTGATGATGGTGTTGTGACAATGGTGGATGCTGTACAAGATATCAGTTTGAAAGAGAGAAGAAAATAAGATTGTCTATCCTTTCATGAAAACTTTCTCCTTCATTGTCTGTCTGTTATCTACAAATCATCATCCCAGAATTAAGTTGTCCTATCTACAACATTAAACTGTTGTAGTTACGACAATTTATTTCTGGGGCGATGAAATGTTTAAATGATCTTGAAAATTAACATTGCTGGATTTAGTTGTTTTTTTTTTTTTCTCAAATTAGTTTTGAATGTACGAACTCAAACTTTTTTAACTGCTGGAGGTAGTGTTTAACATTAATGTATAACAGATCTACTTTTATTAGAAATTTAGCAAAAACTAATGCCCTCATGTATCTGAATGTAATCAAATACATGTAGATCTGTTTAACAAAATGGTCATACTGCAGGAGAGGAACTCTCTATGACTATGATGCATAAAAGTAAAGAGTAATTTATATTTTACTGAAGTGAGCATGATATATTTCCAAATAGATTTGAATGCATTTTTCACACTTTGCAATGATTGATTTCTTGATTCTAACCAAAGTCATACAAATTGCCAAATGTGAGCCAAAAGTGGAAACTCAAAATGTTTGCATAAAGACTGATGAAATTTTAGAACGGCTCTTTGTTATACATTTTGTAACTTTCATTTTTCATCCCAGATTTTTTATTTAAAATTGGCCATTTTTTACCCCTTTTTAATTATTATAACCAGTGAAGATCACATCTTTGAACTTTTCTTTTTCTGTATTTCTTTGATGTATTTTAGGAGCTAAATCTTTGGAATGTGAATAGATATAACTGAGAAAACTAGTCTTTGGAGTAAAGAGGCTCTAATTTAATGGCTATGAGAAAAGCAAAAGTCAAAATGGCTAGGCAAAATTGTTATGTTATGACAAATAGGAATGGAGCCTGCTTTGTTTTATCTTTATGAACACTTTAAGACAAAGGCAGAGTTGGTATGAAAAATGTTCCATTATACCAAATCACTTCATATGGCAGTGATGTAGCTCATTTGTTTATTTAAATAATATGATATTGATCCCTACTCGTACTTCCAATACATATACAGCATTTGATTGCATTTGTATTGTTTTTGAAATTGAAACCATTGTGTGCGTATATAACTTTCATAAATGTACTCTCAATGCTCGCAGACTTGGGGATGATTTTGTTGGTCTTTTCTTTCGTTTTTTTGTTTTGTTTTGTTGTGTTTTCATTTATTTTTCTTTGTTTCTTTTTTTTTTTTATTCATTTTTTACAGTTTACTACTTACCCCAGTTACTGCTATACTGTTTTGTTTCATTTATGAAACCACTTTCTAGAAAAACCAACTTCTCTATGTGATGGCAAGTACTCTTACAGAACTACAATTTTCCATTTTTTCTCTATGTAGATTTTTTAAGTTCTGCCTTATTTTTTTGTACTTCTTGGCTGCTCACCACTATGACTGTGAGATAAAGTTTATCTTCTGGCAAATGTGACTTTATAAATAGGTTGAACTCTTTTAGTAGTATGTTATTTCTTGGTTTTATTTTTTATTTATTTTTTTTTGTTTAAATCACATTGATTATTATTATTTTTTTTAATGAGACTTTTTATAATTATTTTATTTTTTTGTAATGTGTAAATTTGTCTCCGTGACGCGTTATAAATTACAAGCATTTATACAATACAGACATCATGTTCGCTATTCATATGATTTTCATCTATTTATAGCTGATAAAACTGCCCAGAATTTATATAGACATTTTATGATATTTGAATCAGTGTGATATTGGTTAATTGCGTTTTAACAAACAATCAAAATTTTGACATCAAAATTTGATTATACATTCCAATTTATTTCCTTGAGATTATTTTAATCACAGATTTCTTTTCTTTTCTCTCTTTCTCTCTCTTTTTTTTTAACTCCTTTGTTTCTTTCTTTGACCCCCTGAGGACGACTTATGTAGGTTTAAAAAAAGTGGATTTGTGAAAGATTGCAAGCGATGTTTTAATCTGTAGTTTTCCCCTGTAAACAAATGAAATACATAGAAAAACAGCATCGGAAAATCTTGACGAATGTTTAGCCTTTCTCTCGCACCGTCAGAGAAGAAAAAAAAATTTAACTATTGTTCTTAGGTTTATTCTGCACTTTTCTTGTTCTTATGTTGTTGGAGATCAGAATTAGTAAATAACTGAGGAGATCAATCAAAATCAAATAGTAGTGAGGCATTTTTTTCAGCTGGTTTAGTTACTCCCCTTTGTTAGGCACGTGAGCTATAATACAAGCATTGTAAAGAAACAAAAATAAAGTTTTCTCCTATTATTTGAAATATTTAAACTAAAAAATTATGAAAGTAAAAATTATCATGATGAGAAAAAAAATCAGTTTGATCATATAGCCAATTGTTCAGAATTTTCTGTCAATCATTATAATGAGCAAAAAAGATATTTTTTTTTCTTGAGAATACTTGTTTTATATCCCATATATGTAACAAAAGAAATAATGTAGCTGATGGTCATAATGACTCATTTTTGTTTGTTTGTCACATCCAACTTGTGAGGGAAATTAAGTCTTGTATAGTCTCACCAAGTTGTGAGAGCTATAATAGTGTAGCTAGTCAGACAAAAAAACAAAAAAAACAAAAAAACAACAACAAAAACAAAGTAACAAACAAAACATGTACTTATGGACACAGAAAGAAACAAAAAAGATATTACTTGTTAGCTGAAGTACTAGGAGTTCACAAGAAATACATTTCATACGCTTCTCTTAATTTTCAAATTCATTCTTAAAATATATACCTCAGTATCTTGATGGCAGTATGTTGTTTCAGTTAAATGAAACAGTTGTGAAATCATGAGGCAGGAGACTTCACATATTTAAACGGCTCATATGTTATTGTAATTAATATGTTTTGTGACACCACCATATCACGAGATACCCATTTTATATTCCATTTTTCATGTGTTTTGTGATTTCACATTTATCATACCATTTCTCTTAAATATAGACATACATATCAAAGCATATTACTGTCAATTGTATAAAAATGTTCAAGACGGAATTATACCTTACCACATTATAAAATGTTAAGGTGTTATGGTATTTGAATAAGACATGCATACATATAATATATATATATATATATATTAATATATACGGCATATGTACAGTTTCCCCATTCACTTCAATGTGCATTTAATTCATGTCTCTATTTCCGAAGATCACTTTCTCATTACCATTAAATAACGTTGTTTTTTTCTTAATATTTATATTAAATCTTTTCTTCCAGATTTACACTAAGATAAAATTTTCTTTTTTTTTTTGAGTGTATTTTTTTCTTTTATATATTATATTTGCTTCCTTATACAAATAATTTTTAATCAAATGGGTTGTTGTCTCTTTTTTTTTGTTTTCCTCAATGACTTAAGTCTTCTATTATAGTATGTACACCACAAACCACATTTGATAAGAAAAATGTTTAGAGCAAAAGTGAGTATACTTTTTTGTTTGTTGGTTTGTTTATTTGTTTGTTTGTATTCCTCTAAAGTGAATGTGCATGAAATAAATTTTTACACTTGATAAAATCATCCCTGAGTTGCTGAGTATTTTTGATGAGTGCATTTTGTGTGTTGGGGGAAAAGCAAATTCACTGAGTTGTTGTACCCAATTCTTTATGACCACAGCCTGGTTTACAGTGTACGATATAAAGAAAGATATTTTTAATGTCGATGCTGTCCTGGCCAAACCCATTATATTGAGCTATGCCACCATTCTGCTGCTTCGTGTTGTCAATTTGAGACGGAAGGCTGTATATCATCCAAGCCTCTGTTGAAGGGGAGTTTTAGGATGCGTCCATTTGATACTCTCATTTCTCTGTTGTTACAAGTAATATAGGGTCAACTATTTCATTTCACTGATTGATCAGTTATCAATTCTTTTTCACCTATTAGTCAACTAACCCACACTATTTTGACTAATAAAATAATACATGAAAATGAATTTTGGTTATAGAATTTATAATTGTGCTGAAGTTGTAGATGAATATTTTCCATCTCAGATGACCTAAGTGGATTGACTGACCTAAGCCTTCCCACAGTAGCATTTTTTTAGTGTATCACCTATAATGTATCACCTTTAATTATCACCTTTACTCAGTAAGATGAATACAAAACGGAGAGATGCAAACAAAAAGGTGCAGAGATTTTTAAAAAAAAAAAATTATTTCTTTCTGTTTTTCAGACTGACCTCATTGTGTCAAATACTATTTAAAAACAAACAAAAAAATTCAAGTGTCAATTGTCCGAGGCTTATTAAATTGACAAGTCAACACAAGCCACTGTTTGACCATTGCAATAGTTGTGTGGACCACCCCAACACTAGTTACATATTGGCATGGCTTTGATAATGGAAATTTTGCCATACAGCAAACAAAATTTAGTGTAGCAAAAATTTTAATTCTGTGTAGAACAGCTCAGTGAATGAAATGTGGGCTTTTATTTCTTGTTTCACTCACTGTTTCTTGGTCTTTTGATGTAACTAACCAGGGTTATTGTTATGTTGATAGTCAATTAACACAACCATTTGTAGATGTGTGTCAGAACAAGAAAGTTCTTTGAGTGCAAATCTCTTGCTGGCAGACAGTACATCAAATGTTAGATTTGGTGGTTTGTCAGATAAGCTAATTATGAAAGAGAAGAATCATAAGACCCCTCAAAAGGCACCAGATCTATTTTATAGTCTTAGTTAGTCATGATGGTATCAATCAGGTAGTAACTATATGAAGAAAGTTTTCAAATATAAAGAAAGTAGAAAATATACAAGTTTGGCAATAATATGGTTTTCAACTTTGTACAGTCTGGTTGATATTTCCAACTTAAGTGCTTTCATCTGCCAGCACCACACATAATGTTCTGGGTACAGAATAATTTAAACACAATCTTGTTCTCAAACGGACAGTTTGTTTTGTATATTAATACAACACCAACCATAATGTTTTGTGTAGTATATTATGTGCAGACAAGCATAGCTGTTTTTTCCATAAAAGTTTACTTTGAGTATTTTTTCCACAAAAGTTTACTTTGAGTATTTTTTCCACAAAAGTTTACTTTGAGTAATGCATTAGTCTAAATAAAATAATCAATAACGAAAATTAACAAACAGAAATACTGGTATTTATTTATCTTTTTTTTTTGAACTAACTCAAAAGTCAGAATTGTCAGGGAAAACTAAAATTTCCAGAGCAAAATTTCTTAATCATACTGTACTTGGTGTGGCAGAATACTGTTACAAAAAATAGCATTAGTTCAGACAGCTGAAATCCTGCTACAAATTGTGTTCAGAAGTTCATTGGAATTCCTAGATCCTTTTAAAGCAGTTGAGTTTGTCTTGTTCTTCTATGATATAGCACTTTAAAAAATAAAGTTCAAAGTTGACTTCTCCTTTTACAAAACAAACAGGTTGCATGTCGCATCCCATTCTTACTGGCATCTTGGCTACTGTGATGAACTTTTTCACTGCCTTCCCAGCCTGCATGAGCTACTTCCTCGTCTCTATTTCCTTTTATTTGAGCATTCCTGTCAAGTCCCTCAGCTTTCTGCATCTTGGAAACATTGATTTAATTATCCATCTTAAGCATGTAATGGATATCCGGGTTCTCTAGTATCCACTTTTGCATGAATTGATATCATACTTTGTGTATTTGTAGAATAGGTGAAATAATGATGC